>OLMO02000294.1:6736453-6770089 GCA_900291935.2 Cassiopea xamachana | reverse complement strand
GTGCGATCGACATGCAAAGTCATTCACGCGTGCTAATTCCCGTTTCTTCCAACTAGACATATGCAGAGCTACATAAAAGTCATCTTGAGTCTAAAAATCATAGTCTTGGCTGTCTTTTAGCTATAATTAGAGCATTAGTTTCCTAACAACTGGTAAATCAAGTTAATGGAAACTATGTCATGTAAACAAATAATGGGAACATTGGCCAAGAGGTCTTGGGATTCAAAACGGTACGTAGCATATGGGTGGGTGGCACAAGGTTTGCTATCATGGGTTGTAAGGAGTGAGGGGTGTTGAAAAACTGCGAATTTGGGAACTGATTGAGTATTAAATAGCCCCCAAGGAAGATTCCTATGGGGGCTAAGGGGAGCGCAGCCCCCTTTGTTAAAATTTCTGCTCAGTTTGGGGGGCTCAGCCCCCCTAAAACTCTTGCATTGGCTTGGCTTTTCAGAGTTTATTGGCCTTGCTTCCAAAGTGCTATGATCAATTGTGTAATGCTATATGGTTATTGAGGCATTTCTTATTGTTGATTATACTATATCAGTATTAAACGAAGCTATCATGTTTCCATCTTTGGAAATATGGGTGTGGTTGTAGCTGGGTCACACCCAAAATATGGGCGTGGTTATGCCTAGAGCCCCCCTTGTTAAAATTTTTAGAAATCACCATTGCCCCCTACAATAAAACTATTATTGAAAATGGCCAGGATATACATTCAAACCTACTTCATTACCAAACAAAAAGTTTTTAAACAGATGCAAAATAAGGTAGGTAATAGCACAAGCCACTATACTACAGAAATTTCTTCTCAAAAAGAGATTGGAGATGATGAATCTTCACAAGGATTGGGGGGTTTTGTGTACTGGGTTAAAATAGCTGGCTCTTTAGGCATTGTGCTATACAAAGATTGACCTCCTAAAGGTCATTAGAAATAGTTTGCAAGTAGCTCTCGTTAAACAAATATATTAACATACCAAATGTTGTAAACTAGATAATGATGGATGGTTGCCAACATAGATCATTTGTCCTGTTGCAGGATCATTTGTGCCTACTTGTGCAGTCACAGCCACTTTCTCTCCTCTTTGCTTTTCATCTAAAATGGAAGAAGAGCATGTCAAACATCTAACATATCATGATGTGGTATTTGTTCCTCAATTCAACTTACTAGCAATGTAAAGTTAAATAGATTATTGATACTCACGTGATACTGGCATGGCAAGTGGATATGTCAAGTTCATCCTTACAGATGGGTCAGCTGGAATAAAATCAATTGCTCTGGATTGCAACAATTTATTCTCCCATAGCTAGGGACAATGAAAACAAAAAATCAATAGCAACTCAAGTATATCATGTATATTAATGCTATATATCCAGGATGGATTTAAGAGATGGTTGTATTGGGGGGTTTAAGAAGATGAAAGGTTTTGATAACTACATCCTTCAGATGCCTAGATGAAGAAGGCACTCCCCCCCCCCCATTTTTCACTTTCATTACACATTCTTTTTATAAGAAACAAACTCTCTGTCTTCAGCCTGGATGTTTCTCAATATTTCATCAAATCCAGCCTTAAATGTTTCTTAAATTTAAAGACTTCCAATGACAACAACCCAGATTAGGCAATTATGACGCAAGAAAAAGGATGCTCAGGCATGTAATGAATGTTCATTCTATTTTCTTGCTAGTTTGATCAAAAAATTATGAATAAAGACAGTTGTCACAAGTTGTTATTTGAAACTCAGCCTGCCTACATTTCTTAACTGTTTCTTAATTTTTGCCTGGTTTCAGCCTTGTGTTTCTTATAGATATGTTTCTTTAAAAAATGTGTACTTTTCTATCTTAAATATTTGCTTTTTGCTGTAGAATCCACTTGCCTTGACTATTAAAAACATCATGCTACTACAAAACAAAGTTAATATTTTTAAAAGTGCATAAATATTGGGGGTGCTATTCCTCCTACAACCTATGGTAGTCTATGTATATATCCAACTCTGTTTCAGCCTACTTGTATCACCCAACAAATTTATGTTATTCAATAGAAAATATTTATTTTCCATAAGCAGGCAGGCCAGAGATTATTTGCTAATGAATGATATCATGCAATAGAGGGCACACCCTATCTAATGCAGAATTTAGTTGATATTCAACAAGGGGCATATTTGCAATCAAGAGACATCATTATAAAACCTTTTTCAGGGGCTTCACCGCTGACCTCACCTCTGTACCCTTAAGAGAACTTGCCACTAATCCCCAGCCCCCCTCCAACTCAAAGATATGCTTTGGCATCCCCAGTAAGCCTATGAAAAACTCAAAAGGAGACAGCAATTTTTCCCTGTTCTATAGGAAGTCAATAGCTCGAATTCACATAGTACTATGCAGACTCCATTCTGCTAGTTACAAATACATGCATGCGATGAAGGTAAATACTACGACCTTAAGCGGAAGTAGAGAATAACTTAGTACATCCCAAGATCCTTTGCAATCAAATTAATTGTATAAATATGGCTTCCAGTTCGAGAGGGAAGTCACAAGCAGCAGGCGCGTATATGACGACGAGCAGGCAGAGAAGTGAGCTGCACACGGTCAGATCACCAGCAGATTTGCTCAGCTATGATTTGTATTACCATCACGGAATATTGTGCTGAAAGCGCACATGAGCGCTTATATGCCTAAACATCCCAGCGATTAACAGATCTATGGAAGCGAAAGATGACAAGCTCGTGACGAAAATAGTCTAACTGAGATGTAAAAAATTACATGCAGTAAGTTTATAGCAATGAAAGAGACCTTACTTGTTTAAGGTCATGAAGAACTTGTTCATCGACGCCCTCATTTAAAAATGCTTCTCTCACATTTTTCACAACATCGTCGACAACTGCTCGATACAGTCGTGGCTAAAAGTAAATAGAGCGATAAAGGAAAATAACTTCAAAAGACAGTAACACGCACAAAATACTTCTAGATGAATTTAAATACTACTTACTACTGGGTTGGATGCGAACCCGTTCATGTTGCTGTGGTTTTGACTGAGAGTTCAATTTCCGTCCTTTCTCTGAACAACCATTTTCAAAATGATTTCGCTTTTATACTCAGAGCCCTCAAGATTATAGCAAATTGTTTATTTACCCCCAGCGACGCTGAGATACAAATAAGGTTAATTTATTCCGCCTTCTCAGTTACACAGAATACAACAATGCACAAACCTCTCTATTCAGTGCATAAACCTCAATCTTTGTTAGTGCAAAACACAGTTACTATTTTGAAGTTTTACCGAATACTCGCTTTTTGTTTTATAAGGAACCTAGCTCAAGGCCTAGTTCTAAAATTTCCTTATTTTTGAGCCTCTTTTTATCAGATTCTAGTACTAAAAATTCCTTTAATAGTTCCTTAATTGTCCATGCACATATAGTGCCATAAAAGTGGTACAGACACAAGGAGCCATGAAAATTCTGAATTTTGCCTTTACTTTAGCTGGAAATCTAGACTAATGGTACAGGTACAAATAAAGTAGGAAAGAAGTTTCATAAATGTATCGATATGAGTTGCATCTGTACATCAATGGAACAGGCTTCATAATTCTTGATTATTTGCAGTTGTAAAAGTTTTTGAAATTGAGAAGTTCCTTAGCTTTTTGTCCGTTAATAGCATAAGTTCTTTAAATATTTTGGCCTTCTACATGTAGGCTCCTTATAACATGGTTCCTTATAAAAAAGCGTGTAGTGTCACACTCCTTACACCTCCAGTATATCTACGTTGCTTGAAGAAGTGCGCAAGTGTAACTGTAAAGCAATGTCGAAATAACGTCCATAACAATAAGCCATATACTTTTTGCAAAAATATCTACCGTTTTGTAAAACTCTCTGCGGAATTTGCCAATTACTCTTTACAGCACAATAGTAACAGATAAGAGTAGAAAATTTTGGTATCTACATACAGTATAGAACTTGATGCAAAAAACCCAAATAAAGAAGATAGGTTCTCCATGATAAAAGCGCGAGCCCTCTGTTATCCTTAAAGCCTTCTTGGATTTCAGTGATTTCAGTCTTCATGTTTTTGTAGACTGTTCTTTCAAAATAAGTTGTGGTCTTGTGAACTTAGAAAGAGGAAGATCTACGAGACCCCGGGGCCATGACCGCCAAATGGTAGAGCTGTTTTAAGAACTTCTCACATAGAATAGATAATATCATTTTTAAATGAATCAGATGCCCCCAAAGACCCAACTCTAGATTTGCACCTGATTAGAAATACTAGGAATATTTCTACTGCTATTTATATATTTATGAATGCCTTTTTAGGTACCCCTGTGGAATGTAACTAGCCCTCCTGTGACGAATCATCCCACATGGTGTTACCAGTCTCCCATTCTCCCATTGTTGTTGTGGATGTGTCTTTAGCGTCAGGAACTGCGTACCTCAATAAGTGATTAAAATGAATTTACTGCAAGTTCCAAAAAGTATTCGATCCCCTAGAGCTTCTGGATCACTTCACGTGATTCAGAAAAGTTTACGTGGCTATCTTGCAACATCGGCGGTTCCTCAGCAATCATATCTGGTCAATCAATCAAAATACAATTTTCTCAAAGAGCTTGGCCTAGGTGAAGATAATCTTGGAGTGTATGCTGGAAAGTGGGGCGGATCAGGAGAAGTATGCAATTTTGAAGACATTAACTGTTCTCATTGTGTTCCTTTCACCGTGACCATCCAATGTATTTATTGTGCAGTATCTGACATTAGGGAGTTGGAACAACCTCAAAGGAAACTACTTGGGGGTGTGTGGGGGTATGTGTACGTCTAACTTAGGCCCTGTATACAATGAATGGTATTTTGATTACATCCGTCAAAAGTCAATGTAGTACAGGATTTTCGTAAATCTTTGATGTGAGAAGAAATTTAGAATAGTGCATCAATAACAATGAGCATTTGTTTCTTATCAAATCGTTTGTTTCAGACAGTTACGTCATATTTCCCAGCAACTGGTGAAGCAATAGCAAAAGTGAAGCAGGTTTGTTTATATTTATTCTCAAAATATACTAAATATTTACAGTTTATATTTATATGTAGTACTTCACACTGTTTCAAGTAAAGGATTTTCTTTTTCTAACTGGATTGAAAAGGGTTGTAATTCTAGAGTACTTAGCCATTCTTTGGTAGTGCATGATCAACTTTCAAGGAAAGAATGGTAGAAAGCTAAATGAACTGACCAATCAGACCAAATTTTGCCAAAAATTTGGTCTATACCATGAACATCAATACTTTGTGTCATTATTGCAAATATTAAAAATGATGGTCAGCTGTGGCAGGGTTTAGAAGAACACAGGGGGTAGAAGTTAATACTTTTTGTCTGGAAGATTTGCCAAAAGAATTCTATTGATGTGGATATTCAAATCACTATGTTATTGTCATTTAATGTCTATTTTATCAAGGGAACAATTGATGACTACAACAATGCAGTAGAAGAAGCAAAAGAAGCATCAAAGGTTTGGAGAGAGGTAGCAACAGCTTCAATTTGTGCTCAATCATTTTGTTCATCTTTTTAATGCACAACTTTTAGCAACAAATATGCTTTATTTCTGTTGTCACTATATTTTCAAGGTACCAGCCCCACACAGAGGTGAAATCATCAGACAGATTGGGCATGCACTAAGAGAGAAGAAAACTCAGCTTGGAAAATTGGTTAGTGTTCTTGAATGGGTGTATTTGCAATAAGTATCAATCTTGAAATTTCTAAATTCATGGAAGCTTGTTTTCCTTGAAGATTCTTTTGAAGAATCTTGTGTTTGTTAATCAGGTGCTATATTTTCTAGAAAAGCCACCTTACTTAAGTTCTCAATGTCATTTTTTGCCATCATTCATAATGAAGAAACTGGTTTGAAATTTGGCTCCTTTGGGCAATGGGAAAAAGTGCTGATGATATGAAAATGACCATTATTATTGTTGAGGCTCTCTATGTCATTTTCTCAATGGTTGCCTTACTTTCCTTCTTCTCTCATATTTATATAGCCTCTGTCATATTCAGCAGCAGCTTCCTTTTTATGTTTCATGTGTTCCCTCAAAAACTAAGCTTTCTCTGTCGTATTCATTTATTCTATAATTGTACATAACTATCATATTGCTGTTTCTCATAGATCTCCATTGAAATGGGGAAAATTGTCCCTGAAGGTGAAGGAGAAGTTCAAGAGTTTATTGACATTTGTGATTTCGCTGTTGGCTTGTCAAGAATGTTTAATGGCAAAGTCTTACCGTCTGAAAGTGAGTTACTGCTTTTAATCTTAGTGTCAATTATTGGTAGTCTATCAATCCATAGTGATATTCAAAAATTCCCAGGAAAAATTTGGATCTACCCAACATTGCAATCTTAGCATGGCTTTTGGGAATATTTACTGGCTTGTATCTTTGCTTGGAAATGTTATTCATTTATTATGAATAAGATATGCAAATTTTTGTTATAATTACTTACTTAGGAACAAATCATAGTCTACTAGAGCAATGGAACCCACTTGGGACAATTGGTATTATTACAGCTTTTAATTTCCCTGTTGCTCCATTTGGTTGGAACTCTGCAATCAGTTTGACTTGTGGGAACACACAGATTTGGAAAGGAGCACCAACAACTCCGCTGACATCAGTTGCTACAACAAAGTAAGACCTTGCCTGTAGATATTCATGCTTTGAAGTTACTGGGCTAAGTGCCCCCGTAGATTGCATTTGTCCTAAGTTCCCTCCTAAGGGACCAGTGATCATTAATGCTGGGAAGGAGGCCAGAAGATATTTTCCTCAGTACCAAAGCTTTTTATTGGTCCATCAATCTCGCCTCTGATAATTTAAAGTCCCCTCCATTCTGCAGCTGTTATTTTTCATTGCCCTCCCTTCCCTGTCCTTACATGTGAAAATGTAATGCCTTGTTTTGTAGCAACTACGCACAGTTCAGCAGTATTCTCTATGATTCATCTATAATTGTCTACA
Source organism: Cassiopea xamachana (assembly GCA_900291935.2). Lineage (NCBI taxonomy): Eukaryota > Metazoa > Cnidaria > Scyphozoa > Rhizostomeae > Cassiopeidae > Cassiopea > Cassiopea xamachana. Next base: position 6,763,129 of record OLMO02000294.1, on the reverse strand, counting down.
TTTAGCTGTAAATAAACAGTGAAAATGGTGATAGTGGCAGTGAAACTTGACCTGTGTTGTATAATTTATATCTTCTATATAACTGAAGAATATTGCAGACAATTTGCATAGCAGTTTGAATTATTTGTTATATGTTGAAGAAAACTTCAAGTTATTTTTAATGGCCCCACTTGTTGTGACTTTTAATTTTGGCGACCTCTATTAAAGCCCTAAAAGTTTTGAGACCCCTCTATATATCTGCTGGCTCCATACCCTGCATTAATGTGGACTGGTCCATAAGTATTATTTAGTTTTCTCTTCTTAAGATCAGGGATGCCTGTGCATACCTATGGGGGGCAAGGCTTCCTCTGATGGCACATCTGTGTATATGTCTTTTCCTCCATGGGGTGGATTTTGGTCTTCAAACTGGAGAAGTTTTAGCATATTGCTCTCATAGCTATACCATGGTAAGATTGGTGTCTGGGGGCTTGCTCCCAGAAAAATTTTCTGCAACCATCCTGTCTACAATGCCAGCAAATGCCCCTTTGCAAGATAGGAGGTATGGAAAGAGCTCAGTATGAAGTGCAATTTTTGCATCTCCTGCCCCCCAATGAAGATGGCATAGAGGGTAGCTGCCCCCTTGCCCCAGTAGTATAGGCATCCCAGCATATATGTTCTTTTATGATTATTATTATGTAGTGGTTTATTATTAGTTGTTATACACCCCTAATTGGATGGAAAATAGAATATACAGTATACATTCTCCATGTATTGCAGGATAATGGCAGATGTCTTAGAAGCAAACAATTACCCAGGTTCTGTTTGTTCTCTGATTTGTGGTGGTGCTGATATTGGGTAAGTGACTGTCCAGGCTTTATATATGCTATTTGTAAATGCCATGTTGATTTTCCTACACAAACTACTTTAATCAAATTTTCAGCCTTTTCATTTCATTTTCTTCTTTCCACTTCTATGATTTTGTTAGACTTTGTTGAGAAATATCACTATTTCTGTAATAAAATTTGTGAAATGCATATTTTGAGTTGTCTATTTTATTTGACAGTGAAGCAATAAGCAAGGATGAACAACTTAATTTAGTATCATTTACTGGAAGTACAAAGGTGTGGTTAATATTTCTTATATTTTTTTGACTTAGTAAGCCAAGAGAATCATTTTGGAAGTGTGAAATGATCTTGGCACTCTGATTTGATGAGCTTAGTCATTGGAGCTAAATATGCAGCAATACTGTGAATAATGGACAAGCTGCTAAAATCAGTCTGTTTGTTTGGGAAAGATTTTTTATTCTTACCTTCTAGTGATTTATTATAATAAAGAAATCACTCACCACATGGTGAAGTGACAATCAAACATCTTAATCTAATCCAGGCTTCTCTAGTGTCCATATGTAATTATGGCCGTTTATGTAACATATTCTCACTAATTTTATTGAATGCTCTTATCTATAATATATTATGAATTTCAGCAGCAAGTTGCCTGCTTTTAGATTCCCTTCTTGTTTATTCTCTCCTTTGCAATATTGCTTACAGTGATCGTGGATTCCAGCATGATTTCAACTGTCATTACTTCATTTTAACCATTTGTTCACTCGCATTTAGGTTGGGCATATAGTTGGAAATGCAGTTCAAAATAGATTTGGTAGGTTGATGCTTTAAAGTTGTGCTTGTATGTGTGTTTGTGCTTATTTGTGTGTGCAAATGTGTATGCACACATATATTTGTGTGTGAGTGTGTGATGAAGTGTTTGAGTTTCTTAATGACCAAGCAGAATATTTCCCAAATTTGCATTAGGTTGCCCTACAAAGTACCACTTTAATTTATAATTCTTGTTAATTGTGTTTGGTGGTAGAAAAATTTGTCATCATCTTATTTTTATGTTTACAGGAAAGTCTCTATTGGAACTTGGTGGAAACAATGCTCTCATTGGTATATCAATTTAAATTGGTGTTCTCTATTGTACATTGATTTATGCAATGGAGTGTGATGTGTGATCACTTGAATCATGATTATATGATTATTTTAGTATGAACACTGTTCCTTCAGAAAAGTGGTTAAGTGGCAGAAATGGCAGGATACATGAATTGAAAATTTGTTTGAAAGAATCTCTTTGGCATCTCTTAAAATGTATTTATAACAGTTCTTATTTGTGGGTGATAGTAGTGTTGTTTGTCTTGCTTGACCTCTAATTAGTCATTGTTCAATGCTCTAGCCATGGATGATGCAGATTTGGATATTCTAGTACCAGCAGTTCTTTTTGCGGCTGTTGGGACAGCTGGTCAAAGATGTACAACCACAAGAAGACTTGTAAGTCAATATTGTTATATTTCACAGGAAGCTGTGAGTTTCTTGTTTGCTTGTGTTGGAAGACAATTATCCCAAATTTTATGCCATAGAAAACTTTTGGTTTATTTCAATGATTCAAGTTTGATAGCCTCTTCCTAGCATTAGCCTTAATATTTGTACAAAATTTTTTGCCAAATGGAAAATGATGATGCATAATTAATTGGCAATGTAGCCAAGCAATCCTCAAAGGTGAAGCAGGTGCAAAACTGCTATCTTCTGTCATTGAATGAGTTGTTTTGTTTGCTCATTCCTAACAAGGAGGAAAAAGAAAACTTTTGAAAAGCATGGGGTCTTAGTACATTATGGTTCAGAACATTTCTTGAAACAAAACAAGTTGAGAGGCAGAAATTTTGACTATATGTGTAAAAGTAAGATGCTCTGTAGAAAATTTTTATAATTGCTTTCAAAATCCTGTGGCATATTCTCATTCATTATTTTGACTTCACAACCTCAATTCCTTAGTTTTTCGGCAGGTTGCTAGTTGAAAAATTGAGAATTTTTTGAGACCATGGGGCATTATTTAAAGCAAGACCTTGTTGCATCATCAACTATATATTGTGAATATTTTTAATTATTCAATTAGATTACTTGCAGCTCATAAGTATACCATTTTTTCCTTTTAAGTATGATCAGCTGATTGCAAAGTTCCTTTAATGCTAAGTATGTACCTTTTTTCCACTGTTTTGTTGTAGATTGTGCATGAAAAAATCTATGACCAAGTTGTTGAAAGGTTAAGGAATGCTTACAAACAAGTTCGAATTGGTGATCCATTAGATGGTAGGTTGTATTTAGTTTTATCTCCAGTTCAATTCTTTTTAGCAAAGCATGCATACCATCATTGGTGTAATAGTAAACTGATAGCTCAGGTGGACTTTTTGTCAAAGTTTCATTATGGCAAGCCATAAATTAGGGATATGAATATGAATATATGAACTGAGACTGTAGTGCTGAAACATAGTCTCTGTTGTGACTTCAATTTCATGTCATTTCATTATTATTTTAAAGTTAGAAAATACAATACATCATAGCACCAGAAAGATACATACATAATACAAAAAGTACATAATAGAGCTCTATAATTGTCAAAATTACATATTTTGGAATTTCTTAAGGAGGAACTCTCCACCTAGTTCAAAAACTAATATGAGGAGAGCACCTCCTGTAGTGCTTAAGTTTTTGCTTCAATAATGAACATAAATTTCAAAAGTGCCCAATCCTAAATAATTCAAATTTACATAGAGTTTTGAATGAACTTTTGAGATTATTTTTAAAAGAAAATCTAGAAGTAGAGTTTTTCAGTATTTCTGGGAGTTCAGTCCATGTTTTTGCCCCATATACTGAATGGACTTCAAGCCATATGGAAGACTATTTTTGCAGTTGTGGAGTATATCACCAGAATTAGATTTTCTAGTACAGTACTCATGAATATTTGAGTTCAACTGTTCTGTTCATGATTTCCTTCTAAAGAAATCTTGAAAACAATAAGGATTTAGTTTATTGGTCAACTCATATACAAAGCATAGTATCTTCCTCGAAAAATTTCATGAAGCGTTAAAAGTTTGAAGCTCTTGAAGATTGGCAAAGTATGGGAAGAAAGATGCTGATGCGCAATAGCTCTGGCAACCTTTTTTGGTATTAGGACTATGGTTCAAGATATGAAGCAAATGTTTGGCCCCAGACAATAATGCCACTTCAATATTACAATTAAAATGATTTACCACAGCATGAAAAAGCAGCAACATGTTGCCGCTTTTTCGTGTTGTGGTAAAGTTCTGTAGTACCAACAGACTATTACAATGATTCTGTCAGAAGTAGACACTCCAGCATTTCTAATAATGTCAAAATTACTTATGTAGCCTTTCATTTCCAAGATGTCTATTATGGGTGAGGGGGTTCCACTTTGTTCACTTTGCTACTAGGGGACTAGACTCTTCTCTCATATCCCTCCTTTTCTATACCACTGCATTATGATATTGCTGGTATAAATAGTAAGCTGCCATCATTACCCCTATTATATTGAAGGTATTCTAGGCCAATAGTACCAGCTTTCACAGGATTTATCACTTTCAAAGTGTGCTGTTTGTCTTTGCTTATAACCTCACGAGATGCTTTATAATACCTCACTAATGAATGTTAGTTATTTCTTGTGCTCCTTGCCTATATTGATTCTCTTTTGTTCTTAGATGGCACTCTTTATGGCCCACTTCATTCCCAGAGTGCTGTTGATGCCTATCATAAAATGGTTGCAGATGCTCAAACGCAGGTGAGCTCTATCTCTGTCATTATATTTGGTTTGACAGAACATTCTGTAGTATTTTACATTGATGGGCACAGACAGAATGGAGCATATTATCCCTTAAATTAGGCAATTTTTAAGTATGTCAATGCTTTTCAAATAACATTAAATGGAAGTGCTGGTGCATATTTCTAGTTTTTCTGACATTAAAGGGGGCACTTACCCATGGTTTCTCCCATATTTGGCCAATGTCTGAGTTTCTAAATTTTTTCAGCCATCACATTGGCCTGAAATAGATTAATGAGGGCCAGTCACTTTAGGAAAGACTAGATTACTCTTAGTATGCATCTTTAAGTCTCTTGGTTTGTGATTAATGTAAAGATCAACATAAGTAATATTTTCATATTTAGACAATTATCTCATAGATATTTTTTATATTTTAGGGTGGGAGGCTTGTATGTGGTGGGAAGGTAGGTGGAAATTTTGTTTACTTTATTCATAGAAATATGCATTCTAATATTTTAGATATGTCAAATGTGCATAATGGTGTAAAGAGAATTTCATTAGCATATAGTTGGTTTCTCTTCTGCTTTATCAGAGATCACAATTTGAAGCAGTTATGTTTATCATACTAACATCTTAGTGCTGATGTCAATTGACTGCACTTTTACATATTTTTTGATGTTTGCTTTTGCCCAACTTTAGTTTTCTATTACCCAGCTGATCATATCCTTGTGTAATTCTGTCTTATCATATATGGTATGAAAATGAAGTAACTTTCCTATTCTCTATCAAGCGAATTGACCGTCCTGGGTTCTTTGTTGAGCCAACAATAATTGCAGATATACAGCATGATGCTCAGGCAGTTCACACAGAAACATTTGCGCCCATTTTGTACATAGTCAAGTGCTCGGTATGTGACAGATTTTTAGGCTGGTCTGCTCTCACGAGATTGCATTCTTAATAGAAAACATATAGCAGTTTTTTTGTGTGCGTCTCTTTATGCATAACTGACTTTAAGGTGTAGAGTGGCAAATGAATATTATCACTGTATGAAATTTATATCGAAACAGGCATTAATCCAGTTTTATTTTGCAATGAATGTTGGAACAGAGAAAAAATGGCTTATAAGTCATTTTTTCAGAGGGTATTTATTAGAAAAAGAATTTTTGATATTGTTACCCTTCTTAGAGTGAAGGTTTTCTTCTATATCTCATAATAATTATTAATTGGAAAGTGTGCTTTGATATGGTTATTTAATTCTTTTGTTTATTTTCTGTGTTGAAGTTGCCTATTTATGACAATTTGAAGTTTTATTTCACTACAGAGTTTTGAGGAAGCAGTTTCATGGAACAATGAAGTAAAACAGGGATTGTCAAGTAGTTTATTTACCAAAGATCCTGAGAAGATTTTCAAGTGGATGGGGTATGTTTTGTTTCGAAGGATCAAATTTTCACCCTTTATAGTTGTATTTATTCAATGTTTTTAATTTTAAAACTGTTATAAGGCTAAATAACATTTTTGCATCTCAGATTTGAGTTATAACTAAGTTCATGTTTACATTATAATTCTTAATCAATCTTGTTCAACAGATGTGTTTTCTTAGAAAGTTATGAGATATGCCAGCTAGCATTTGTTTTGACACTTATTGAGAACTGAAATGAATTTTGTCAGTCCACAAGTTGCTTTTACTGGATCCGCATGAATATTAGAAACATGGTCAGGACAATTTTGAGTCATACATGGTACTTGTCTACAGCAAAATCCATATCTGATGAAAACCCAATATCCATATTTTACCACAGCTCATAAGGACAAATAGGACATGTTTTAACTCTGCCTTATTTCATTTAAATTTTATTTATTGACAATGTTCATTTTAGGCCCTCTGGCTCTGACTGTGGCATTGTTAATGTAAACATACCAACAAGTGGTGCAGAAATTGGTGGAGCTTTTGGTCAGTAATAGCAAATAATGTCTATGCAAGGATAGTTTATCAACCTCAATCAGAAAATCATATTTCCTTCTGTCATTATCACTTAAACATTTTCACCTGTCTGTGAAATAGGACTCAATCCAATGAGCCTAAATCAAGAAATAATTCATTGTGCCCATTTGAGTGCTCACCTATTATGAAGAAGGTTGATAATTCAAATTAGTGGTTCAAGTCTTGGCTGTATGCTCATTCACTATCCACCATGCAACAATTGGGAACCTGGTAGAAACACTGAGGAAATAAAGACAGTGAGGAAACAAACTGGCCACCCTTCATCACTTGCTGATGGCCTACAATATGCCTCCTCCCTGAAAGGCCCTCCACTACAAATAGAAGAGTAAAAGATGCTGTCACAGCCTTTTTATATCTGATATATAGTTGATGTATTTCAATAGAACTGAAATTGATTCCTATTCCAGGTGGTGAAAAACATACAGGAGGAGGAAGAGAATCTGGAAGTGATGCTTGGAAGCAGTATATGAGAAGATCAACTTGGTATATCACTTCTTTTATATCCATCTTCTATCCATGTATTGTTCAGTATAGGAAGCAACCATTGAGACCAGAGTGAGGAAGGGTATTATCAAGTGTAGTTTGCAGTTATTGCCATAAAGCTATCACAGATTTATATAGTCATAGAATGATCTTTTTTGTAGTTTTATAATCTATCACAGATTTATATAGTCATAGAATGATCTTTTTTGTAGTTTTATAATATAGCTTACATGAACTAAAGATCTTAGTTTCCTTGGTGTTTATATTGGATTATCTATAACCATAAATGTAGGAGAACTTCAAATTTAGGGGACTGTAACATTTGTGCCAAAATAAGTAAAGCAATCCTGAGAGCAGTCAGAAAATTTACCCAAGTTTCCTATTGTTCTTTCAGGAAAATTTCCCAAATGTAGCAGATTTCTGCTCAACTTAGGGGGCTTCCTGCCACCCCCGCTCCTGCGCTTATGTCTATTGCCTAGAAGCCCCCATCAATAAACGTAGTTTTTCTGGGACTTCTGGATGGGTTTCATACATTTTATTTTGATGCAAGTTATAAGTTGAAGGCAGCCACAAGCTTAGGTGTTATGTTGAGTTATAGCTTTTTCTTGACATGCAAGGCTATTCATTCACTTCTATCTGGTTAACCAATGAACATCTCAGCATCATATCTGACTATGATAATGAATGCCATGTAAGTAATTGATATTCTCAAACATCTTATCAGTAGTGTAGATTCTAAGTACATTAATCAGCTTTAGTCTCAAAGTCATTGTATCCTCAATACTTTTAGCATTTATTTTTACAAGTATTGTTTTTATTTCTTAGCACAATCAACTACAGCAAAGAGCTCCCACTTGCACAAGGAATCAAATTTGAGTAAAATGAGTGTTAGGAAGACAGGGATTATTTAGTGTAATGCTGTTTGCTTGTGTCAGTTTGTCCCACTTACAAACTTAGTCTTATAATAATACATTTCATAAAGCAAAAGGGGCATCACTGTAAACTAAGATTAAATACAGAGTAAGATAATATGTAAGGTGGGCTCTTCCTGGACCTTGGGTAGATTTTTACTTTCCATTAAGCATAGGAAACATTCAACTCTTGGTTTGCACATAGGAGATATGTAATGAAAGTTGACTTTGGATTTAAGGAGGTAGAACATTGTGCTTATCTTTATGATTTAGAATTGACATAAAATATTCTTTGTATAATGTTCCTTTTTTATTATGTGCAACATATTCTAATTGCAATTTGCATCAATATAATCAATTTATATTGGATTGCTTTTGCCCCAGCTAAACACTGAAAAACCCTTCTATCTTGCATGTCTGCTGTTGATACATCTGCCATAAATAATTTCTTCTTCACAGTAAAAATCTAATTTTTCTTGCATCTATTTGTTAGCAACATGGAATAGAAAATATAATACATTTTCAATTCCCTTCAAGGGGGCCAATGTTCCTTGTTAGACTTCGTTTTGGAGCCAGCCTCAATTCAGATGCTGCATTTATCAAATGACGGGCAGCATCAGATGATAAATTGCTTGCCTCTTTATCCAGCAGATCAGCAACATGGAATATCAGTTGATTAAAGCTGTATGAGAGTGCAGCTCGTCTTATCCTGTTAAGCTCCTATAATCACAAAAGGAAAAGCAAATATAAATTTGACTTAAAGTAAATAAAATGATCTGTAATCATGCAATCTTGTAGCCCCAACCTTTGAGAATATCAAAATTTATGAAAAGTTATTTTGATGAGAATTAATTTACCACATCATAGAAGGAATATTTGAAAAGCAGTTTACCTTGTAAAATGCAGATTGCTTTTCTGGAAGCTTCTTTGCATACCTCAGGACTTTCTGGACATCTGACTATAAAGCAAATGAAAAGATGAGACATTTATTCTAGAATTATTTGTTCATTAAATTAAAACACATTTTACATCAAAGTCAATCAAGACACACTGCATCATCAATAACATCAGCAAATAACAAACTAACATTTATTTTTATATAAATTCATTTAAATCCATACTTGCAACCCAGCATTCTTGATCCAAACAACATTTGGCTGTAAATGATAACTCCTCCTCCTGCTGGGTGTAATGGGGAATGGAGTTTCCTCTGCATCTTCTGTTTGATCATATTGATATGGATTAGGACTGAATTCTGCACTTGGACCAAGTCCCCTTAGATTTCCCAGCCATGAAATTGTTGCATGTGGCTCAAAAATTGAAAGCATCAATGTCGATTTTTTCCTGTTGTCTGACCAAGAATGTAATATGCCAAACCAACTTGGTCTAAAGAGAAGAAAGGGATTGCTGTGCTCACTTCTTTGAGTTACACATGCACATGCAAAGCTATCAATAGAATGTAGCTACAAGTAATTTATCACTGGCTACTTCTGCCTAAACTGGTGCCTACTCTGACTTACAAAACAACATAAAAAGTACACATAGTGTTACTGAAAGCTCTGCACATGCAAATCAAATTGCATATAGCTTTCATTGGAAATTCAAACAGGTCTTTTTTGGAGCTACATATTAACACCAACATTGCAATAAAGATAATGAATCTATTAACATTACCCTAATTGAACAACTGCTACCATTTTTTCAATCTTCAAACTACCATGCAAAAGGACACAAAATGATGGACTTTTGGCATCTTCCTCTGTAGATTGTTGAGCTTTACTTCCATCAGCACCCTTAGTGGTCTTTGGAATTGGCAAAACAACATGCCTGCTGATATATGGAGGATTTGAAATGTCTGCAATATCGAGGAATCCTGCTATCGGTAGCTCTGTTGGCATATTTATGTTAGTAATATTCTTTTTTTCTGGTCTGTATGAACAAAGTATACTCAACCAACTGTTCTTAAAGTTTGGAAATGGTAGGAGAGTTATCTTTGAGCTTAGGTTTCCACAAAACAATGTTCCAGTGTAAACTTGATAGTGTGTCTTTATTATTTTTTGAAACAATTGCTCAACACTAGCATTTGACAAGGGGCCCTCTGGGGTGTAAATTTCTCCATTGCCATTGTTAAGCTTAATTAGGTCTCTATAACAATTCATGTTCTCTGCAAAGTTTTCATCAATACCAGGCTCATCAAGACAAACAATTGATAGATTACTTGGAAAACTGAATGGCAAGGGAAACTCTCCTTCATCTACTTTAGCTTTCTTTAGTGAGTCTTTCAGAGAACCGGATCCTACTCCAACACGTCCATCAGTGACTAAAATTATATTAATTGGCACGACCCCACCCCATTCCTCCATAACAAGACTTTCAACCCCTTGTAACGCATTTTCTATTCGAGTTTTGTCGTATACATCTATTGAAAAACAACCGGCTTTTAAGGCAGCAAAATCTCTAGTAAATGGAACAACAATTTCCCACAGAGATGAGAAAATAACCAATGACGTGAACTCAAGTTTACTTTTATCTGCTAACTCATCCAGAAAATAATGGATGCCATTCTGAGCAATATGCAGGATCTGCGTCTCTGTTTTTCTCCCATCAGCTCCAGCTATTCGCCTTGACATTGACAACGAAACATCCAATAAGATGACAGTTGGCATTTCAAATCCTGAATGGCACCCAAGTAGAAGCTGCTTCTTGTCCTTGTTGCATTGGTTCAATGGTGATTCCTAAATAGAAACCCTTTCTACATAGCCTCATTTTGATATTTCATACTATAATGGCGGGTACTGCAAAGAAAGGTGAGTGTTTATTTGTTGTAACTTGTCTGTGTTTGATTTGGTTACAGTGTTAACATTGAATAAAAAACTTTAGATATTACTAATCGTAGATATTAATATCTATTTGACTTATTTTGATTATAGAAAGGCCACACAGTATTTCTTTGGATGAATATGGAGAGCCACCAGAACCACCAAGTATTGAAGAAATCATAGAAGACATTAGAAAGGCTCCTCTTGATGATATTGTTTTTAAATCATCAACTGAAATCGCAAAACGTAGTAAAGGCAGTAATGACAGTTCGGAACTTCTCCAGGATGAAGGTACATGACGTTTTCCTATAAAGTTTGCATGATTTTCTTTCACCTTCCAGTTTTTTGTGATAATGAAGTTAGCTTGCTAATTTCATTATCACAAAAAAAACTGGAAGGCAAAAGAAAATTATGCAAACAACCCTATACTACAGTTGCAGAATATTTATACCAGAGCCGTGGCTAGAAATCTTTTAATGCAGCATAGGTCTAAGTTCAGACAAGTGTACTTAGGTGTAGCATGTACACAGTATTGATGTTGCATGAAAATATGCCTTTACAAAACTTGTGAAGCTATGGCGACGAAATATTTTAAGGGTTGGAATCTTTTCTTGAGAGTTTATTTATTTCTTATAGTTGCATATGTTTCAAATTGAATATTAATCAGTGCTTCATATGTATACTTAAACTAGTTCAGAGCAGTAGCTTATATCAATGTAGATATAAAGAATAATTCAAAAATAAATTTTTTTGTATGGGTAGTGCTTGTTTTTCAGAGAATGCCATTGTTGTACCTGATGCAGATAAAAAAGAAGAGCTAACTTCAAAACAGGCTTATGATATGTCACTGAAATTTGTTGAAAGAGGTGAGAAACTGAAGTCATTGATGCTAATGCTGGAAAGTCAATCAAAGAAATTGGAGTCATTGAATGCAAAAGTTGTGAAATACTTAGATCAAGAGGAAGAAGATGATTAGGTAAAGTATTGTACTTTTCAGAGAGAAAGCATGCCCTGTCTTCTTTTTACAATTAAACATGCTACTACAGCACAATTGTCATTCCTTTCCAGGACTCTCCTTTATAGACAGCTATATCTGAGTAACTTACAACATGGTAGTATTTCAGAGCTCAGAATATTATAACTATTTTTAAGAGTTTAGATCTATTTTACTTAGAACCTAGGAGCAAGAGAAATCAGGATCTACAAAGCCTGACTCCCATGAAGTCTGTGGGTTCCATGCCAATAGTGTCAGCAGATTTCTTATTCTTCTTAATACTGTGAGTACACATGAGAAATAAGACATAAACTGCAATGAATTTTTAGAGAATGTAGCATGTATTCCACTTTTGCTGAGTGCCACTTTGAGTTATCAAGAAAAAACTATTAAAATTTAAAGTCTTAAATTCCTTTTGTGGTACTGTTTTCCAGCAGATTCTTACAAACCATGTAATGGTTGGTGCCTTGACTTTCAGCAATGCCAACTTACATACAGAGCATGTTATTGTGCTAGATGTCAGATTTGGACAACAGGAAAGAGTTGACTTCAATCAGGCTTTAGGAGAAAATGTGACAAAAAGTGAGTAGCTCATTTCACAACTGACAGTAGTTGATGGAGGAAATGGGAATCATGAAATGTGGAATATGTGAAACATGCAATATTATGCACGAGAATGTACAGATTGATGTTTCAAAAGTTTCAGGAAAGAATATGATATTAAAAACTACTTACATAATAACTATTGCAATATTTAGGACAACTTTTTAAACTAATTTATTCAATCTCTCCTGTATCTTTTGTAAACAAAATAAAGAATTTAAGAGTATGCCATAGTATAATGAAGTCTATCACATGAAAAAGTAACTTTTAAATAAATATTTCATTACAGGTGTTCATATCTGTTGTGTAATGAAGTCCATTCAATAATATACAACCAAAGTTGTCTTTTTTTGGAAAAAAAATACTTAGCAATAAAAACTCATTTGCAGACCTTCCAACTCTCATTGTTTAGCCATGAGACTCATGGTTTTAGATCTCATCTATAGGTTTCACAATGCAACCTTAAATGAAATACAACCCAACATTAATCTTGAGTTAGATTTTGTTACCATTTCTACCTCGGTTTGAGCAGGGAGCCAAAGAAAAAAGCATGATATTTGATCATTGGTTTTAGTGGATATGTGGGAGCTTTATGAATAATTCTTTGTTTCTGAGCAAAATTCGAACTAAATCTCAAGGTTTTTGAAGTTATGTTTTGAGATCTTGTAGGTTTTTGGGTTTCAAAGTTTGAACAGTCTGCATATGTTGCTTATTTTCTACTGTTTTCATTTAAAATACACTACAATAGCAAGCTTGGAAATTAGTGTTTTTCAAGGGGGGAAACATTTCTAACTGTGAGACATTTCTCATGTGGATTACTTGCAGGTGATCTCCTGTCCCAGTGCATTCTTGTGTATTTCATATGGGATTCTTCTTTATAGATATCTAAAAACTTCACTTATGCATATTCAAGTCATAAATACAAATCACAATATACAACTGTTTCCCCTCAGTAACTAATTTATCCGTATCATCATTCTTGTCATCACCAAAACCACTATCTTTTGTGCAAGCAACTACCAGAAATAATATTAAAGTTTAGCACATGGAGCAATGGTCAAATTAACTTTCATTGTTCTGTCTTTGAAAAGCTAAATCATACATATATCCAATATCAACTTTCATTTCCTCCTCTTTCTCTTTGTGGCTATCATTAAGGCTTGGTAATGATGTCCTTCTCTCTAATGGTGCAACTGTCTCCTTATGTTGCACTTCAGAATGCAATCTTGTTTTGTGGTTGCTTTTTGTAACACTTAAATTTGTGCCATCATCAGTATCTGTTCTGCTACTTACACTTGGTTCAGCATCATATCCTTTCTGATCCTGGCAGCTGATTTCTTCTTTGGGTGGAGCAACTGATTCATGCACACCAGAAGTATGAATCACCACATCAGTCACTGAATTATCTGGTGTTGTGTTTACAGAGCCTGATTTGATTTGAAGAAGTTGAATATTGGATGTTGTTGTGACTGTGGAGTTAATATGTTGACTGGAGCCAGTTTGACTTGAGGAGAGGAAGGAACCATGCTTTTTACGGGCATTGTGAACCCAGCGTCCAAAAAAGGAATACCTGAGATGAAATGAAAGGAGGAATAAAAATTATAGAAAGGTTTCTGCTATCAGTTTTTTCATTCAGCTTGACCTGAAGAGGCAACTCAATAAGACATCTACCTGGTACTAATCAAGTTCAAGTGAAGGCACAGTAGGCAAGTACCCTTAACATACAGCTAAGAGGGATGTCTATGTAGCCAATTTTATCCCATCAACAATTAGTATCAATTCAATGAAGTACATGATAGATTCCACTCCACTGGTGACTTTTAATGTTCATCTACTCCTGCTAACCAGTGATCATCTCCTCTTTTAAATCAATACTCCTGCAGAATCTTTTGAAGTTCAATCAAATTCATATTATTGTGATAGCTGTAACCCTCAAGAGATGAGGCATACATACATACCTTCTTCCAGATTTTGCTACACAACAGCAACACAGCCACATCTTGACAATGTCTCTGCACTGTTTCCTTGAGAGTGTGTATAGAAATGGGTCCAAGACAAAGTTAATGAGGAGCAGTCGTGATACTTGCACATCAACCCACGCATTCACCCATACACCAGTGAGATTGCAGAGTATTCTTATCTAGAAATTGAAATACACATGTCAATAATGTCAAATGAGACTGCTAAAGAATAAGATTTTAATAAATGATTATTGAAATACAGTACCACCATGTTTGTTTCAAAGTAAGTAATGTGGGCTGTTACACCCCCCCCCACTTTATTGCTAAACTGTAAGTAATTTTCACCAGTAATTCTCAAAAATTTTGCAGCTTGTCGGTATATTTATTTTGCCACAACCCCACTGGAAAAGTCTTTAGGCACAATACTGACTACCACTGCACTCTGACTGAGCTAGATCTCTTGATGAGTGCTCTGATGATGAGAATTCTTGAATTTCTAAACTCCCTGCTTGCCACAGTTTTGCTCGACACAGCATTCTTCAAGGAATATTACGGTTACTAACAGCAGCCAGGAACGCAACTTCAGTATATTTTGGGGAGTGATAGAGGTTTTGCCCTGCGAAAATTTTCTCTAGACTTTTGTTTTTTTAGTAACAGTAGTTGATCAAATGGTCTTGGGCCCATTAAATTGCCCTGCAACACTATACTGTACTGCCTTCTTTGCCTTACGAAATGGCAAATTTTCAATCTTAGTGGGTGACTCACCCCCATACCCCTTACGTTTCGTCCCAGTCTGCAGCAGGAAGCAAAAAGTCCTGTAACGCCGTATACGGATTTAGTAGATGACTTACTATAAATGGCGCCCAACAAACAACAAAGAGGAGGGATATAACAGCAACAGTTTTTGCGAGCTGTTTCTCTAATGAACTTGATGCTTTACTTCCTGCACCTTTCTGACTCGTGTCACCAGTTGCACTGGGTTTTCGAGCTTCCTGTTCCTGTACGACGCTTTCCTGCTCCCCAGCGTCAGAAGACTTCGGCATGAGTTGACGTTTAGCGGAGTCATTCCTCAGCGCTTTTCTGTTCTTTCCTACTAGTCGTAACTTAAATGCTATGTTTATATTACAAAACAAGACAACCCCTAGTAGTACGGAGCCTAAAACTACATAGAATATCGCGTATACAATGTTCTCTGTGTGTCTGGCAAACCAGTTAATTGTGCAGTACGTCCCCGTCAAGTTACGTACGAAATTCCCATCTTTGACAAGGGGGAAAACAGCAATAACCAGCGAAGCTGACCAAATGCCAGCAATCGTCAAGATAGACTTTCTTCTTGTAGCAAATTCTCTGTACATAAATGGTTTTGATATTGCAAGCAGTCTCTCCATCGCCATTGCTGTTGCTAGTGACCCCGATGCTAAACTTGCGAACATTGTTGATACGCCTTGAAAATTGCACATTGCCATTCCACCAACCCACTGTTTTCTTGCGTAGCACAGCAATGTTGGTAGCGTACAGAAGACAAGACCGTAAGTATCTGTTACTGACAATGCGACTATCAAGTAGTTTATAGCACTCTTATGTTTCCTTATAAGTTTCAAAGTTGCGAGTAAAGCGACAACATTGGCACTGATACCGATCAAAGCGATGATAAATAAAACCAGTCCTTGCTTTGGTTGTATAGGAATGTATGGCCAGTTGGAATTGACTGTTGTTGATCCATTATTTGACCCATTAGAAGAAGGAGTCAGGTACAGCGTCTTCGAATGATTTCCATCCATTATTGCATCTGTCTTATGCGAAGTTTGAGCTGTTGCGGATAAGTACTCACTTTTTCATTGAGTTTTCGTTACGGATCGTGAATACGAAATTCAAAGTCTTTTTGTCTGAAATCTTTGATGTCACGAATTAGCTCCCTTTCTTATACACAATAAGAAGACTACGGCCATTGATCTCAAAGCAAATTCTTGTGGTGATAATGGCACTTACGTAGTTTCATTGAAGTTTTATACTTCAATGAATAATGAAATGTCACTATGACATATAGACCTTGTTTTAAAGTTAATGACGGTATCACCCGGCTAATTAAGGTTGGTATTGGAAATATGATTGGAATTACATGGCGGCAATGACCCAAAGCAGTTAAATTTTCAAGTGAGAATAAAAACTTTTGTGAGTCACAAGTGTTCATCCTTCAATGACATCATCACATATGACAAACCCTGTGCCAGTGTGGAAATCAGTTATTAGCTAATGTTGTTATACATTCTATGAAAGGTAAAACACATTGTGATGTTGATGATATTGACATCGAATGTAATGGTGGTAGAAGTGGATGTTGTTAATGGCGGTGGTGACATTGCTAATGATGGTGATTAATTGATTGATTGATTGATTGATTGATTGATCGATCGATTGATTGATTGAGTGAGTGATTCATTGATCCATTGATTATGTCGATTAATTGTGGACATTGGCAATTGGTGATTATTATAATGGTGGTGGTATCGTTGATACCAGTAGTGATAGTGATGATGATGATGATGATGATGATGATGATGATGATGATGATGATGATGATGATGATGATGATGATGATGATGATGATGATGATGATGATGATGATGATGATGATGATGATGATGATGATGATGATGATGATTATAATGATGATTGATGATGATTAATGATGATTAATGATGGTGATAGTTATAAAGATGACAGTGAGCACACAAAGCCAGTTGATGGAATAAGTTGAAGAAATAATTATCAAATAATTTTTTGATGAAGCTGTTCTCAGAAAAATCCACACCTGACCTCTGACTCAAGAGCTCACTAGCATCTGATTCATGGGTTAATTCATTGGCCTCCAAGCAGATATATTCGTCTTTTTGAAAGAAAAAGTTTATAAGAAAATGAGGCTCGAACGGTCAAAACTTTAAGAAAATCTTAAGAAAATCACGAGGCTCAATTTCCAAACTAGAGTGTTTTTATTGGCCAAAAATTGATATTTCGTCATTATTACATTCAAAATGTTAAAGATAAAATTATAATTTGAGTATACAGTACTAATAATGAAAGTGTAGCCCTTTCTAGCCAGTTTATTTCAGTAAAAGTTAAGAAAAATTTAGGGAAATCTAATTGTTGGCCTCTCACATTTATTAGTTAATTCATCAGCTGATTCATGAGCCCATTAATTGGTCAAGTCGTTCAGTTCCGGGTCATTGTCCAAAGATAGTCATTGTCCTAATAGAATCATTGTCCAAGGAAAATATATTGTAGGTCACATAATTGGTAAATGTAAAAACTTGGAGGCTGCTTCCTTCAGTTGCATTGCTTGGTACCTCACAGAGAGGTGTTCTATGTCCATCTGCGAATGGTTGAATGCTGATAGATTTTGTTAGGAAAACTCTTAGAATTCCCATCTTTTGCGCATAAACAGTAAAGATAAGTGTCAAAAATCTTACTTAGTTACAAAGTTAGACTACTGAAAAGTAGCCAGCAGTGGCGTAGCTAGTGGGGTGTAACAAGCCCCCAACCCAATCTTAGGTGATCTCGTCGGTAAATTTGGAGTCAATGACTTTCGTCGGTGAATGACTTCATTTTTTGCCATAACATAGTCAAAAGAGTGCTGAAAATGACCTTTCCATTATCAATGCACCCAGAGGTGTAAATAACGCAAATTTTGGAGGGGTGACAGCAGGGGTGATTTCTAAATATTTTAACAAGAGGGGCTCTAGGCGCAATGCCAGAAAGTGGGTGTGGCCTATTTGCAGCCACACCCATACTTTTGAGGATGGAGACATGATAATTTAGTCTAATTGTGATACAACATAGCCAAACATCTACAAAGATCTCAATAGCCATATAGTAGTGAGGAAATTCATCATAGCAATACCATACAAAACATTGGAAGCAAGGTCAATGCGCTTTGAAAAGCAAGATTGATGTAAAAATTTGGGGGGCTGAGCCCCCTAAAATGAACAACAATCTTAACAAGCGGGCTCTGCCACCCTGGGCCCCCTAGAAATCACCCCAGGGTGGCAACCCCAATTTGTCGACAAAGAAGGCTTTCCTCGCGTTCCAACATCGACTAGCACATTTGGTGTGCTGCAAACATGCCAACAAGCTGAATGTGTATTGCAAATTTGCCTGTAAGATAAATTTTTGGGGGTGAGGCACCACCCGCACCCCCTATAGTTACGCTCCCTGAATGCATCCCATAAAAATCCCATAAAAATAGGAACTTTTGCTAAAAATATGCTTCTGCCGGTAAAGTCACACCTCGTCGATAGATTCACTGCTTTATCAGTTTCTGTCGGTAAGGAGGGTGTTTCGGCACATCACTGCATGTTGTACACAGACAATTCGACTTTAATTCTTATGA
Organism: Cassiopea xamachana; assembly: GCA_900291935.2. Taxonomy (NCBI): domain Eukaryota; kingdom Metazoa; phylum Cnidaria; class Scyphozoa; order Rhizostomeae; family Cassiopeidae; genus Cassiopea; species Cassiopea xamachana. The sequence goes on along the minus strand of OLMO02000294.1, from coordinate 6,744,388 downwards.
GCTCGCGTATGAACTCATCAACTCAGTGCTAGTTCTACTTTCAAGTATATGTCCAGGGGGAGAGCTTTTTGAGAGGCGTATATAGGAAATATGTAATTTTAATGAGGTGTTTCAAACAAATTACAAAAAATTGGAGGGGGTTTGAAAAAACACTTATTTATATTTTAACATTTTCTAACTAGTCAAATAGTTTAAATCATCACTCATCATCTGACGATTCTACCGCAGTGCTAACACCCATAACGAGTTTTCTCCAAGTGAAAGCAACCAAAATAAGTTTCGTGACATTCTTTAGCTGCAAATTTTCTTATACGTTTGTATAATGTAAACAACTTATAACAAATTCCTTATATATTTCAAACCACTTTCTTATAAAAAACCGTATAGTTGTTTTTCTAGGAAAAAAACTTGCTTATCCAGAAACAGGACAAAACAGCACTAATGAAGTGTCCTAGCAGACAGTTTAAGGAAATGTACCATAACGAGAAGGCCCGATAAAAGTAACCATGTGTGACAAAGATACGATTACGTCACTGCCATACTTGATTAGTAGAAATGTAGAGAATGCGCAAGAGAAAATAGCTCACCATAAACGGAAACCAGCAAATGACGAACAATACTGATATCGCTCCAACTGACTTGGCTAGCTGCATTTCCGGGTTGGTTTTTGTCTCATGAGCCCGTTGAGCAAGGCCACGCAACGTTTTTCGCCTTGCTTTTGATGCTTTTAAAAAGAACAATATCTTCACATTACTGACCACAACTATTGATATCAAGAGCATTCCCAAAATGGCATAAAACACTGCGTATACTTGATTCCCCTTTCTTTTCGCAAACCAATTTATCGTGCAATACGTTCCTGTCAAATTTCTCACGAAGAACCCCTCGCCAGCTAATGGAAGAACTGCAATCAAAAAGGAGAAGCCCCATGTCAAAATGGTCGTCAGAAAAACTTTCTCCCGCGTGATGTATCTCCTGTATAGAAAAGGTCTGCCAATTGCTATTAGACGATCTGTGGCCATAGCTGTAGCAAGAATACCCGACGCAAGGCTTGCGAACATGGTTGAAACACTTTGAAAGTTGCACATTGCATCACCGCCTACCCACCGCTTGAACAGGTAGCAAAGATGTGTTGGCAAGGTGCAGAAGACGATGCCATAGAAATCTGTAAGATTCAATGCCAATATGAGATAATTTGGTGCGGCTTTTTGTTGTTGAACCAGCTTGGCAGTTGCCAGAAATGCGATTATATTTGCAAGCGTCCCCGGTAATGTAATAAGAAAAAGAATCAGCCCCTGCTTCGGATCCAGTGGAACATAAGGCCATGGATTTACAGTTGTTGTATTTTGAGTCGTGTTCGCCATCATTTTCTTAAGTCGAGTTTATTCACTTATTGCTGGGCTAGAAAGTGAAAAATTATGCGTTGGTGTTTGTTTGAGTTTGAAGAGGTGATGACAGATGATTCGACTGAGCACACGTACTGGCAGATTGACAATGACGTGGCCTTTATTGTTTCATACTTCACATACCCAGCAAGCTGTAATCCGATTTCAAGCCAGCTACACTGAAACACTAACTCTATTCTGTGACTGAAACAGTATCAGTTTGGTCTGCTTTCATTCTCTCCTCGGACGCTACTTATACTCCCAACAACTTCGACGGGGGTCGAACTAAAAGAAAAGGAATCCTACGACAATGCTTGTCTAGTTACGTTCTATTCTGAGTTTGTGAAATAATGGTAATATTTTGGGATTACTTTTTCAGTTGACAACTCTGTTCCTGGGTAATGATAACTCTTCTACTTAGTAGCAAATTTATTATTAATTAGTTCTGGTATTAAGTATTAACTTTTGCGTTTTGTTTTGTCTAGCAATTCAATAGGTAAATTTTGTTGTAACACATTCTAATGATAACTGTGCCATCTTATCTAAAGAGGACTCTAAAAAAACTCGAAATAAGGAGATAGCATTTACAACAAAGTTGCAGTGAAGAGGTTCAGCTTTTCTTCGTGTAGCTTGCAAACATAGTGTTCTTCTTCAACAAGAACAGGATTTTGAAGGTCCTTGGCTGTATATAGTTTTGATAGTGCTTTGCGATCCGGGGTGCAGGGGTGATTTCTAGGGGGGCTCAGCCCCCAAATTTTTGTATCAATCTTGCTTGTCAAAACGCATTGACCTTGCTTCTAATGGTTTGTATGGTATTGCTATGATGAATTTCCTCACTACTATATGGCTATTGAGATTTTTGTAGATGTTGGCTATATTATATCACAATTAGACTAAATTACCACGTCTCCATCTTCAAAAATATTGGTGTGGCTGCAAACGCGCCACACCCACTTTCTAACATTGCACCTAGAGCCCCCTTGTTACAATTGTTAGAAATCACCCTTGCCAGGGTGGCCCCAGCATTTTTTCTACTGGGAGATGACTCTTCCGATTGGGGGGGTAAATTACGGTTAATATGGTACTACAAGTACCGAAAGTCTCCAAAAAATGGATTTCACCTTCCGACGAGGGACTAGTATATTCCGGCTTGGGGGTTATAGCCCCATCTAGCCTTCCCTTTGCGCCATCCTTTTTTATGATCCTGTGCTTCCACCAAGTAATGGTAATACCAGATCATAGACTATCATCAAGAGTGTATGTATCTTAGAATTTGTGTAACCAATTGCACGAAAGATCCTTCTTATTCAGACAAATCTTTTTAAATAATTAGTAATCATGTTATCTCTATGACGTCCATGATGCTAGAGAGGTTCAATAATTGAAACGTTGAATTTCATTGAACCACTGAATCAAAGAATCAATGTCAGTTTATTCTTTGTTATACATTTGAAACTGAAATTTAATAATAGGTTTGAAGTCACTTAGGTGGGCGAAACATGAAGCCCAGGATCGAATTCAATGGGCCTATGAGTAATTTGTTTTGTCAGTGTAAATACAATTTCTATGGTACGTAGAATAATCTGCTAGTGTTTGAAGGTTCTACGTTTCCATTCTGGAATCCCGGAAGCGTTGTGTTATGTTTTCGACATGTGTTATCTTTCGTCATATATCTTGTTTGATCAAACAGGTGATTTTGCCAACAGTTTCTTTGCTATCACTGTGTCGTTGGAAGTAACCTCCTTGCTTTTCTCGTTTATATAATCAAATTCGTAATTATTTGAAGAACAGCTGAATTAAAATGTTGAGAAATATTTTTCGCTTAATTATCATATTTAACGTCCAGCCTATCCTCATCGCAAATTATCATTCAGCGATTTGATGTTGTAAAAATTGCCAGTTGAATTGTGGTTAATCATCGTCATTTTGAAATATAGTGTAAATAACTCAATTTTCTGATAATTTATCTTTTGAAAGCACTATTAGATAATCATTTGCTTTATAGTCTTTCTAAAGAGACTCAAACGTCTGGCTGCGAAGGAAGCTGCGATGGCGTTAATGCCAAAGACCACCTCCGCCAATGTTGACCGTGGGGTTGACTTTAGCGGTAAGTACTGCAGATTCATAAGCTTTCAGAAATATCGCAAGTTTCAGGTGTGCAGGCTATTTAAGTTGAAATTCTTCATAACTTTACGTATACTCGATACAAGCACTTATCTCGAAACCAGTATGCTGAGCAAGGCATCTTTTGCCATTGTCACACTGGGCCATTGACTCGTTGGGTCCGCTCTCCAACCCAGTAAAGAAAAGTTTTTGCTAATAAAGTGGAGCCCTCATGTAGGTCTTGCCCAGTAGTCACATTTCCTTGAAAGATACCCTGCTTCAGAGTATGGCAGAGCTCGACGAGATCTCACACGTGCAAGATAACAGCTTCCTTGTGCAAGACATGCACTGATACCATTACACCTTTTAGAAGGAATGCTCAAGTCAACATTTTTTTGTTTATAAAGAGCTGTTAGCTTGTGATGTTCTTTCCTTCTTACGACTGCAATCAATTTAATGGGTTCTATTTGCACGCCAGCGTGCGAAGCCCAAATGTTCATGTGACATTTCGTCTCTAGACAAGGCCCTCGTGCGTTCGGCTGCCATACTCTGCAGAATGGTCTTAAACAGTGTAAAAGAAATGTAACCTAATCGAATATTCCATAGATTTAATATAATAATAAAAAGGAATACAAAAAGTGCATGTTCTTGTGATCACGTGCTCAAGCATTTGCTGACATGTGCAGGTTAATAGAGATGGATTATTGTTATACAAATGGGTCCTTCCTGGATGTAAGACATTTTAGAGAGCAGGGTCACTTTTGGCCGATTGCCCTCGGGGATGTGGAGAAGTGTGTTGACATTTTAACGATGCAAAAAGGCTTCGGGACTTTGAAGGGTACCAGAGATTTTCCCTTTGCTATCATACCCCACTTCTCGTCACTTAGGAGCAGCCCTGAGGAGGCAGTCACAAAACTTTCTATAGTTGATTTCTGAGCTCAGCGCGATAATTTCTGCCACATTCACCAGGTAGGCAATATTGAAGGAATTAGTGGGCATGTACTCTTGTTTTGAACTGTATTTTACGAAAGGACGTTTACTTAGTACAATGTTATAATAAAAACCTTCACCTTTCCAACGTTATGTTATAATAATAATAGTTATATTGAACAACAGAGCCAAGGTTAATGCTTATTTCACCCATTTTGTAACCCTCTTCAGTGTTTACAGTTTTGTCTTTATTCTTCCTGAGCACACATTTTCATAGCATTACAGCTCACTGCGATTACTTGCCAGTAATGGGGACGTATTCACTATCTGGTAGTGACTCAGGCCAGACACAGTTGCATGTATATTTGCAGTACTCAAATCTGATATCCAGCACGTTGCAGAAATTCTTTTTCAGCCAAGACTGGCAGAGTGCCTCGTAACTCACTTTGTCTTTGCTGTTTTCACATTCACCTAATTTTCAAAGACAAAAAATGCAGTTACGTCTTGAATTACATTTGCTAACTTGTTGGGAACTACTTATAAGAAACTAAGCCCAAGTACTAAAAGTTTCTTAATTTTTGTCCACGTTATAGTTCTAAAAGATTCTTTATAGTTTCTAACATTAGTGAAATAAATAGCTGTGAAAGCGTACGTAGAATGTGAATGTAGCAGACGTTGCTTTGTTTCTTTGGATAGAAAGCTGATCGTAGTGAGAGGAAAAATTAAGAAACCGATATAATTTTTGGTGACTTACGACAAAATCCGCATGACCTTGGACAATTTTGCTTCATGAATTTACTGTTACTGCAGAATCCAGTTAATTTTTTGCACAGCTTTATATGTTTATCTGCACAAACTAGAAATGGTAGAAATGCATTTGCATATATTATCAAAAACTGCAGGTAGCTATAAAAGTCATGTTCCAGTAGTTCATATCAAAGACATCTAAAAGTAGTAATGTTTACAAATATTTTCTGTTGTTACTAGAGAACTATGTGAGTACATATTATCAACCTTACACAACATATACAACATATAGCAACATTTATCCCCTTATAAAACATTTCATAAAAATTCGGCAAGGCAGCTGGTAGACTTTTGATTGTGAAGCAATATTAGTTACGCGTTTCATTTCCATTTATTGGAGCTAGGGTTTTAGCAATCTACCTTAATAATTCATATGAATCTACCAGGGTTTTCATAATTAGTCAGGATATACCGACTAGACAGGGTATTTAGTACTTCCTATTGTTACAAGTCTTCCAAGATTAACTATAGGATTATCTTTGTACTCTTTTAATGTAATTTTGGATTCTATCACATGTTGCTAAGGTCACTTGCTCAGTGACTTACATGGAATCTCCAAATATTGGGTTCAAATATTGAAAAACAATCGGAAGTGTTTGCACAAAGCCTGCTATATCGATTTTCTTGTTGGTCAATTTGCTAGTTTACACAAACACGTGTGTTGATGAGGTATAGGAAGATCAAAATATAATTAATACTTAATGTTAAATTTGCTTTAGCTAGTTCATCATCGTCATCATCATCATTATCATCAATCATCATCATCATCATCATCATCATCATCATCATCATCATCATCATCATCATCATCATCATCATCATCATCATCATCATCATCATCATCATCATCATCATCATTAAACACGCTTTTTTATAAGGAACCTATTCTAAAAGTTCCTTATTTTTTGACCTCTTTTTATCAAGTGTTAGCAGTAAAAGTTCCTTAATAGTTCCTTAGTGTTCACTGCATATATAATCATCATCACCACCACCACCACCACCACCACCACCACCACCACCGGTCCACCGCCCGTAGGTGCTTTATGCCGTCTCAAAAACAGTATTCTACTTGTCTCTAACATGTGCAATTCTATAAAATTTGTATGAAGAGGTTTCCTGACACCATTGCTTGGTGTCACCCAGCCATTGTCTATGTGGTCGTCCTTTCTCATTCGTTCCATCTACCATTCCAAACATGATATCTCTAATTTTCCTGATCTTACCCATCCTAAAAACATGTCCAAACAATCGTAATTCCCTTACTATAACCTTTTGCAGCAGAGATTCCTTCAGATGGATCCTGTCATACAACTCCTCATTTCTCATTTCTTGTCTTCAGCCTATTCTTCAAGCCTTTCTGTAGCAAGCAAAGTAGCTAGTTCAAGAAACTCACTACTCTTGCCGAGGATTAGCAGACTCAGGAGCACCTGGGGGGCACTTTTCCCCCTTGGTTCTAACCAGCCCACAAAAACATATGATGAAGGAAGACTTTGCTATGTTCCTAATCTTTTGGGAGTGTCGTTACCCCACACTCCTAATGTGCGCATCTGGTTATACAAATTTTGAGTTTTCTCTCAAACCATTGGAAGGTGGAGCTACCTACCAGGACAGTTTAATCCATGTTTATCGTTCTTCTTCGTCACATTATCCCAGCAGCACCCAAATGGAGAATTTTGACATGCTGGAGGAAATTTCGATTCTACAAAACAAATTTTCAGCTGTTAGCAGACCACTCTTTATTCGGCAGATATATATATATATATATATATATATATATATATATATATATATATATATATATATATATATATATATATATATATATATATATATATATATATATATATATATATATATATATATATATATATATATATATATATATATATATATATATATATATATATATATACATGCATATGTGTACATAAATACATTCATATGTATATATTTATATATTTATATATGTATACATATATATTTATATATAATATATATATGAGATATAAATATATATATATATAAATATATATATATATATTTATCTACTTATGACGTAAAAAAGAATTTTTGCTGTACTGATAAAAAAGAAAAGCAAAACTAGACGTAAACTACCCATTGCTTTGAGTGTTTCCTTTTGGCATTTTCAATATCTTTAGGGTTTTTGAGATATTTTATAATAGTGTAGCTAATGGAATTAGTAATACTCACTACAGTAGCCACAAGTGGCTTTACAGTTCTTCTTCATTCTGCGTCTTTGTGTTGGTACTTTGCATTGATTGGAGATAGCTCTGCAGTAGTCCCTGGGCCAAGTGTCTTCACACTTATCTACAAGAAATTTAGTTTCTTTTACCTGATTTCCTGTGTCCACGTCCTCTGTTTCATATTTTCAACTTCTTAAGAATTCCTGGAGCAAGCTTATTTTGTTCATTGTACATTAGCACCTCTTATGAAAAGGTGTAATTTTTTTTGTTTACGACATTTACTTTATTTGAGTTATGGTTTTAGTTTTGTTGACAAAAATGGCTCATCTCATTTTACCATTTCTTTACTCAGGAGAAGATTTAGGTTCAATAAGCTCCTTTAGAATCTCCCTTGCATCTAATGCTAACTACAAAGATAAGTAATATCAAAATGTAAATGTATATGTAAATATATATATATATATATATATATATATATATATATATATATATAACAATCCAAAAGA
>OLMO02000294.1:6646638-6725092 GCA_900291935.2 Cassiopea xamachana | reverse complement strand
ATATATATATATATATATATATATATATATATATATATATATATATATATATGCTTGAAATAAATAAGATGACGCACAAATTAGTAAATTATCGGAAAATAAACAGCTATAGATAGAACAGCTTTTTTCATTACTAATCTGCATTAAAGTAAATGGATTTTTATTTAAGCTCTCCTAAGATTTGTTTGTGAAGTTGCCTTGAAAGCAAGCATTGCTGTGACTGTGAGATAAGATGCACCAACTGGGCTCTAGACAATACGTCACATCTAGCTCCTACGTTTGCATCTCATGGTATTTTCATGTCTCGTTTGGAATGTGCTCGTACCCTTGAATAGTGAATGACATCGTTTCATTGGATGATTGATGGGGTAGTATGAGAAAATGTAGCCAGAACACGTGCTAGGATTTCAACATTACATGATACACACATCCTTTTTTTCATCATTGTAATAGCTTTCTGCTACTTTTTGCAGTCAGGAGCAGACAACATTCGCTGGCGGTTCCAACGGGAACCGAAACTGCAACGCTTGGTTGACAATCCTCGAAAACTATGAATAAAGCCTTTTTAAAGAACAAATAAATGCTTTACTTGAGTAACTTGAAAAGCTAGTTACTTACAAACATTCAAGTTGATGTTTTGTCGAATAGCGCGGTAGTTACTAATTCAAGCTTCAGTCTAGCGCACACGGGAAACTGTTGCGCTTCAAGCAAAAAGACTTTTGTGCTTGAAAATATTGCCCATATGCGCTACTTGGAGACAGAGATTTTTGTGTTTCAAAAGTTGCTGGTGATATTAGGCATGTTAAATCTGGAAAAATGTTTTTGAAACACAAAATATGCCCGTCTGCTTGTCTTTCAAACACAAATGTTTCTGTGTTTGAAACACAAAAGTTGCCTGTGTGTGCCAGGCTGAAAAAGCTCATAGTCGTTGTGCATCAAGCGCAGTAGCTGCTTGGTCGAGAAATTTTATTCCTCTAGTAGTTCTGTCTCTTTCTTTAAAATTTTTTCTCCTGTTATTCGATTTTGTTGATAGATACTCGAATATGCTAGAAAATTTATCCAACTATAGCATGAATTTTTTAAAGTCACAGAATTTTGCTTCTACAGAATAGTATCTAGTCTGTTTATATGGACATACAATTTTCTTCCACTTTCTCTCTGTAGCTTTATTCTACGATTTTTTTCGCAAATTTCTTTACACCAGTTCGCCTATTTTTGTCGCTTATTGGCTGACTTAGCGGAAGCTTGGCTGAGTGATTAGCTTGATTGGCTGAAGAAGCTTACAACCTCAATAGAGCCTCGCAATTTTGACCAATTCATCGCTTGATTTGGGGATTGTTCTATTGTATAGTAGTTCAGCTCTATAATGGTTTGAGATTGATAAAGATATGAAGGAAAGCTTAATGACTGATAAGTGGATTTTTAGTTTTATTGATTGGATTATTTATAATGTTTTGATTGCTGCATTAATTGAACAATATGGTAAAATATAACTAAGCATTTCTTGCAGCTAATTTATTCTATCCGAAAATACTCATGATTTTTTGCCGATTTCTTTGAGATTGCCTATAAAGTAGAGTGAATCTTTGAGGAGCGCTGGCTAGTCCATTGCTCAAATGAAGTAGAACTATGATCCATTTACTATTGCAATCTGATTTCTCACTTATTTGAGTTCTTTGTCGCTTAGGAGCAACTCCAAGAATTTGCTGAATTAATCAAGTTAAAATACTGTATATAGAGCCTTGTCTGACCTTTATCAAACTCTCTTTTTACCGATTCCACTTCATCCACGGTTACAGACCGAGCTCTGTATGCCAGTAAAATAAGCAAAACAAGCGAAAATATCTGATTCTTTCTCATCTTCTTCATCTTGAACAATCGTCTCCGACACCAAACTAATCGTATGCTCTTCTGCTACTTTTAGAGCGACTGATAACTTTATAGTACTGAAAGGTATTCTTTCAATAAACACCGACGTGAGGCAGTCCTCAATGGAAATTCCTCACATTTAGCAATTCATGTCTTAATAATATCGTAGATAACAACATAGATCATAATACCTACGTCATGTTAAGAGATTAAAATTGTTTGTTCTACTTTCCAGTGCTACTCAGCAAGCCATTTGGGTTTGCCAGCCTGATGCTGTTTCATTCTCAGAATTTGTAAATTCCCTATTAGTGAATCCCTATTAGTGCTTTTATAGAAGAGTAAACAGCGCTCTAGTATTCTATTTCCATGGTATAACCAGGTCAGGTATTTGTATGTTAAGAATGAGATAATAGTCATCAAGCCAAGTAGACTACATTCTGTTATATATGTAGTAATTTTTTAACTTCGGCTTTACTACAAGCAATGATCAATTAAAATAGTACTTCTCGTTACATTGAGTAGCTTACCGCGTCAGACTATAAGAAATACAAACAGATATTATCTCATCTAGGGATATTATCAGTCTGAGAAATTCTGAAACAGATTTATACGTTCCTTTCATGAATACGAAGAACAGTCAAAAATCGTCTTCTTACCGTGGTGCACATTTGTGGAATGGTTCGACACCTACATCAAAGAATGCGCCCTCTCTTTTTGCTTTCAAAAGAGCTATGAAGCAATAAAAACTATAAAAACGATCCTTTTTTAATCTTTAATTCGTATTTCTTTTTTCTTTCTTATATCAATGATTGTAACTTTGTTCATACTTGTATTTAGATTTTTAACTTTTTTTTGAATAATTTGTAATTTTTAGTATTGTATATTAGAGGAAGGGACCCTTGAAAGGCAGCACCTTCACTGAACGGCCCCCCTCCGTAAAGAATTTCAAAATGAAAACGAAATGAAATATGAAATGCAGATAAAAAAGGGCTACAAATATACAAGTAACATAAATCATGATACTTATACACCATACACCACCCGACTGCTAAAGAAATCTATAGGACGCGGTCATCAAAGGGTGTGTGAAGTCCTGAGGTTTGTGGTAGCTAGTAACACCACTGACCTGTTTGATGGATGCAATGATAGCGTTTAAAAATCCAATACTAGAGTGACAGCAATGAAAGCATATAAAAAGTACCTAAATTTGAGCATTATATCATATGGAATATTCTACATCAATTAAGACTCTAACTATAGACAGTTAGATTTGCTACATCTAAAGCTTAAGAATCTACAATATATATTTACATAGTATCTTGATAAAATGCAGCTATCAAATAACTACAATATAAACAGAAGGCTAATATGTATCAATCCTCCAAACATAGTGAATCTCTACTACCATTCATATATCATGCATCTGACCACAAATTCCAAAACCTCTACATTCTGATCCTAATTTAGCACCTCATACAAAATAATTCAGAGTATAAAGGGCAGAGCTTAAAAATAACACTTATTAGAGACAAGAAGGGGTAATTGTAGGTGTTACCCTCTTACCTAAGTATGTCCATCAAAAGGCCTGTTTACACTACGAAAACTAACCCGGGTTCAACCCATGTTAAGTGAACCCAGGTTCAATCCATTTTCATTTACACTCAAACAAAATGTTTGAATAGAGTAAACGACAAAGTGGGTTGAGTCCGGGTTGCTTTTTCTACACATGCTCTGTACACATGGAGACCTCGAAGTCAAAAATGGCGGGAAATTGCAATGGGTTTGGTCTTGAGCTTTTGAGGAAAATTTTGATCTTGCATGTTATATCCTGTTCCTTCCAGACAAATTGTTGTTTTCTTTGACTTTTTCGTAGCTCTTCTTAAGTTGCTTTAACTTTTCGCATATTTGATAAGGTAAAATAAAATAAGTATACCAACGACTAGCTTCTTCCGATGTTGCACGTGCAATGAGTGCAATTCCAGGATTTAATTTTTTGTTTGAATATGGCTAATCTCTTAGCGGTTTTAATTTCATCACTGAGGCTATTCCCGAGTAGACTGCCTTTACATTTCAATGAATTTGTACCACATCTCTGTGATGTGGCAGGTGGAAGCTCGCAGAGTAGCTTAATTCTAAAATCATACTCCACCACTTCTTGGTGAAAAGATCCCACATATATGGAGGATTTAAGTGGTTCCTCTTCTTATATAATTCCACCATTAGTTTTTGCAAATTTTTCTTGTGAAGTGTCAAAGTTCCCTCTCTTTACAAGTGTGCATCAAGCGCCTCTTTGTTATTATTATCATGAATTATTCTCATTGCATGTTTTGTCGTTCTATTTATCAAATTATCAGCTGCTTTACTGCAAACAACCATATCAAAGGGCAGTATTGGAAATTTGACATCACGACCGTATTCAGTAATAATTTGGCTTTCCTTTCGCTAATGTCTCCTTGCAATCTATAAAGAGCGCTGGTTTTCTGATTTACTTTACCGCAAATCTCTTTGACATGTGAACAGGGGTGATTTCTAGGGAGCTCAGGGGGTCGGAGCCCCCTTGTTAAAATTTCTGCTCATTTTGGGGGCTCAGCCCCCCAAAAACTCTTGCATTGGCTTGGCTTTTCAGAGTTAATTGGCCTTGCTTCAAAAGTGCTATGATCAATTGTGCACTGCTATATGGGTATTGAGGCATTTCTTATTGTTTATACTATATCAGCATTCAACTAAATTATTATGTTTCCATCTTTGAAAATATGGGCGTGGTTGTAGCTAAGCCACACCCAAACTATGGGCGTGGTTGTTCCTAGAGCCCCCTTGTTAACATTTTTAGAAATCACCACCGCGTGTGAATTGAAATTTTGATTTTTATCAATAGAAAGACCAAGAAATTTCACTTGCTCATCCTCTGGGATTATTTTCCCATTCACATCTAGATGTAATTTAGTATCTGCTTTGTTCCAAGAAACATCATTCGAAATTTTGCAGGGTTGGCAACCACCCCGTGCTGGTCAAACCAAGTAAGGATAATTATTAAGGTGTTCTCTGCTTCAGTAATCACTATATCTAGCGCTCACCTGCATGACTACAGTGTGGTGTTGTCTGCAAAATTACAGATGTTGCAATCCAATTTCATATAAAATATATCATTTATAAATATGTTCAAAAGCAAGAGTCCAAGCACAGATCCCTGGGGGACTCCAATCTTAACCCTTTGAATACAGTTGCCTAAGTAACTCAACATTAAACTGAGACAGTTTCTGTCAAGTCCATAGGCCTCCAACTTTGCAAACAATAAATCATGTATAGTACAATCGTATGCCTTAGATAGCTCCATTAATATCATCCCTACAACATCTCTAGAACTCTAAGCACTGCTTCCAGGTTTCCTCCTTCAAACACTTTGCCATGGTTTCAAAAATCGCCTTTTTACAAGTGGAACTGTAAAGTTGTTGCTGAATCTTTTCATCCACCCAAATACATATCAAAAGCCACACTTCTTCATCTGATTTTATGCTTCCATACAAATAATACAACTTTCTCCCAAAACTTATCACAATGACTAGTTCTCTTCAAAGATGGTACGTACAAAATTAACAACAGAATCAGCATGCACAATAGAAAACTAACCAGGGTTCAACCCAGTTTGGCATTGTAATTTGAAACAGCTAACCTGGGTTAAAACCCGGGTTCAACCCATTTCTGGAGATGGGCCATCTGAACCTGGGTTCACCCCAAGTTAGCTGCATATACACTACATCAGATTTTGTCAAAGTTGGTTGAGCCTGCATTGAACCCTGGTTAGTGTTGTCGTAGTGTAGACAGGGCAATAATTGAAACTAATGTCATAGATTTTGGATATGGATTAGCGCAAGGATTATGGTTTCTAAGTAGCAGAAAAATATAATACAAACACTTTAAGGGCTGCAAGACAGCAAACAGATTATCTTTCACAGAAATCTGCAAAAATGTGCATCACCACATAGATCAACTTTTTAAAGTGGCTATTTTCTCTTCAAACCACTGTATAAATGTAGCAGAATGAAGTGAGATTAAAGTTTGCAATATGCCAACTATGAATCAAATGTGAATTTTCTGTATGGAGCAAGTGCCTTGATTCCCTCTGCTAAAGAAATTTTCACTTTTTCAGGCCAAAATACTTTCAATCGTGTGCGTGTCTCTTTCTGAAATATCTTCTTCCTGCAGCTTTCAATGTAATCTGTACTACAATGTAAATTAAGAAATGCACAAATTCTTCTTACATATCTCCTTGGGCTGCTTAAAAGCTTAGTGTAATCGATGTCCAGAACATCTTTAGGATACCGTAATCGCACAATCTCAACATTTTTCACCCATTTCAAATATTGGTGCACTTTAGCTAGCAACCCATCTCTATTCTTGTATGGCTGAAAAAAGACATATCATAATTTGGAGTGAACAAGCAATTAAAAGAAGGCATCTAAGTGGATATTCCAGTGAGGCAAACTTGAGTACAGACAAAGGCAACCAAAGAAAGTCTTGGAGAAAACAGCAGTAGCAAGATGTGATATATGACAACAAATATTATAGTAACAGAAGCACTTGTGTAAGGAGTTGCATAAAAAGAGCTTGCAATATGCAACTAAGTAAAAACCTGCAATACAAAATAATGCAAATTCAAAGGTGTTAGCATCAAATTGACTCTTTTTCAATACTATTCTAAAGATAAGTATGATATCAAGAGAATCTTCAATACAGAAAAAAAATTAACAAAATGATCAATAGAATTCAATAAATGTACCTTATATTTTGAATTTGCTGCCTGATGTCGCTGATTATTAACCCTTAACAGCATTGTTGCTACATTGTCAAATGGGTTTCTATAGATGTGTATGAACTTAATGGGAACTCTAACTGCTTCTCTTAGCTCTTTGTATAAACTGTATTTCTTGACTAAGCTTTTTGCTGTACTAACTCCCCTTTTATCACCTACAACCTACAAACAAAAAAGCATAAAACAACATAATTTTATAACTTCCAATCTCTTTTCTAACAATAAGTATATTCAATAACTAAGAATTTTAGATATTATACGCAAAAATACAATTATCAATTTGAGTTTGCAAAACATGTTTTGGGCTAATCTCAATCCATCATCAGTTACTAAATTTTACTGAAATGTGTTAAGAGAGCATACTAATATAAGTTGTAAAAAAAGAAAAGAACAAACAAACATTACATAGGGGCAAGAATGTTAGGGAGAAATATTTTTGGACCTGTTTATTCAAATTGGATTCTTCTCACATACTGTGTAGAACTAGGACTTTTGACCACCTACACTGGCACATTTTTATTTCAAATTTACATTTCAACATTCTATATGCATTCATCATCATTTTTAAAAAATGCCTAATTTTATCCACAGCAACTTTGGCTGATGCCATCTTTTCACTTCAATTACTTCTAACTTTGCACAGAAGTATTTGGCTCTAGAAGCTACTTGCAGGTAAATTGTACCATGTATTTCTTAATATGTAAAATGTTACCTAAAGTGTCTAATACTTATTATGATTTCCCCAACTAATAACTTAGAAATGTCACATTTAAGCAATGCACTATCCTTCTATGGGATGGATGGGTACATAGATTGTAACAAATTTTCAGGGGGAGGGGAGTTGTTGCATAAGTGTAAAATCATGCTCTAAAACTCTTTGAATTTCTATTCATTTCTGAAAATTGAACTCAAAAATAAAAATTTTGTGGTATTCCATAAATGGAGTGTAAAATTCTTCTTTGTGATGATGGGGGACAGTCAAAAACTGCATGAAACAATTGTGAATAGCCTCTAACATCAAGAGCAGAGCAGTTGTTTTCAACCAGGGCCTCAAAGAATAATAGAGTTCCACCAGTACAGCAGAGGGGTTCTACCAGAAGTTACACAAACACTATGATTGACAATAGTTTTTAATTCTCCTGTGCAGATATATGATCAGGGGTTCCTTGAGCCACTGGAATGTTTCCTTGAGGTTCCTCTCCATCAAGTAGGCTGAAAACTACTGATCTAGAGAACTATTTAGCACTTACCATTATAGAACAATTATATTTTCCTTGCCATTGCCCTGGAACGTTGTAGTTGAAAAGACCTGGGTGAGTAGCAGCCCTTTGTCCCCTTGCTGCCTCTGTCCTGGAGCTTTTGAAAAGCTGATTGAAGATATACTGTTGTGTCTTTTGCTTAGCTGTGAAGTCACTAAATTTATCATCAATGGCATATTCATTAGATATTATGGCATTAGGGTGTGCATCAAGAATAGACCCCAGCAATGTGCTTCCACTTCTTGCATAACCAATAAATAGGACAAAGAATTTTACTTTTGAATATCTGTTTTGATTCCTTACACATGACTCATTGTTGCCATTTTCTAAAAAAAAGCAGGCTTCAAATCATTGCTTTATCCATTGAGTCTCAACACAAGATGTCTTTTCAAAATTGACAAGAAAATCCCCTTGGGCTTTCATGTTTTTCAACATCTGTATTATTCAAGGATTTTCATAGAGTACCATGAACAACTTTGTGACAGAACTAAGCTTGCAGCTACATACATAGCCAGAAGAAGAGATATAATGAGAAAATTAAAATGTCTAATAAATACATGATAGGATAGTAATGCTATATAGACAATCATCTAACACAATATGCAAATTTTACACCAATTCATACTGTACAATACCTAGTAGATTCTCTATGAAGATGCGCTGTTTTCAGTACTTTGATCGAAGAAAGGTTATCTCCTAATGCATTGTATTTGAATTATTTAAGTACCTCTCCTTCTAAGTCCCAAATCATGTGTACGAATGAACTTACCACTTTGAATTTCTAAGCGATCTCCATCTCCCTGTTTGATATGCTTTTCTACAAATATCTTGCGTACATATTTCCTGGAGTATAGTAATCCAAAAACAGACAGGACGGAAATACAGAGGATTGCATTGCGAACAAAAACTTTCTTCATGTTGCTGCTTTAGGCCCGTAGTTTTGTTTTCTCCTCCGCAGAAGGACCGACAACTATGCCGACAACATATTGTGCCGAATGATATACTTGCAATGGATTGAAAATTGGTATGCATTGCGCTTTAACTTCCTGGAATAAGTATAGATTGAGAGGAAGAAAAGTTGGTGGATGCATGTACTACTCTTGCATAGGCATTATCTAAGACTTAGTGGTGGAAATTAGTGCGATTCCCTCTTTTTCATAAAAATATATAGTTTTTGGTTGAGTCTTAATGTTCTTAACTTTTAAGCCCAAGGCTATTCTTAACTTATTCTTGAGTACCAAAAGTGTAACTTCGCTGGAAAATCAAAGGAATATACTAAAATCAAGTAGTTTACTTCCTCATAAAGCAAAGCAAGAGTGGAACAAAACAACAAACATTGATCATTCAAAAGCTAATTTGAAATCAGTGTTATAACTAGAATGCATAAAAAATCTAAGCTTTCATGAAGCTTGAGTCCTGCACTATTCTTACATGTTTTACATTTCAGTACTTTTGAGCCTCAATATTGTTATAAAATGTATTTCTATATAAGAAAGAGTTCACTCTGTGATGTTAAGCTAACATCACAGAATGGCTTTCCCTCTAATTTCTGAAATTGGAAAGCCTTCCCTGAGATTTCTTTTACCCTTGGAGGCTAGTATTTTACGGATTTAGAAGTAACAGATTATGGTACTATTGAGGCACTGGTGAGAGCAATATACAACAGACCTTCGGTTATTCGAACCGGCAACTATTTGAATTCCCCATTTAGTCGAAGTATTTTTTGATCCCCATCTTTTTACTTGAAAAGCCCTTGTAGTCCCTCTTAGTTATTCGAATCTATACTCATTCGACATTTTATTTAGTTCAGGTTATCCTTTGTTCCCTTGAACAAAAATACCTTTCAGTTATTCGAATTTTCGAGAAATTCTGATTGTCATATTAGAAAAATCAGGATTGGAAAGTAAACCTTGTATTTCTCTTTAAAAATTATTGTATGAAAATATTGTCTCACAAAGGTTTAGGTGTATCTCTTTCATGATGATGGAGATACAATAACGAATCACTCAATGCCATATCAAAGCAGTTTGAGAAACATATGCTGAAATTAAGAGATATTTTAGTGCAAATAGAAAGCGAAAATTTTTGTTTAAATTTCCTCTTCCATTGATTGAATAAATTGAACATTGATTGAAAATTGATTATTTGCACCTTACTTTGTGAAAGAGGCAAATTCTAGGTAAATCTCATTCAAGCACCTACTTATTACAATTACTTTTCAACTTTCCTTGCTGGTTCGAGTAACCGGGAGCAGTGATGTGCCGAGACACCTGTTGGGGGGGGGGGCATTCTGACCTATTGACCGACTATTGTTCCTAAATTGCGACTAAACAAAACGAAGGTCACATAAATTACTGTGGTCAGTCCTCTTCCTGCCTGGCTAACTTTTGACCAACTTGCTAGCAAATTTGAAAATATTGGGGGCGCAACGCCCCCTCCCACGCCCCATCGGCACATCCCTGACCGGGAGCCTGGTATATTTGTCCGCTATAGCAAGAACTAGTTGACAAGATAATGCCTAAAGTTCACACAACAACAATTCAGGTAGATATAGGAGTGAAAATGGCTCTAGATAAAAAGTATTGATTTTCTTTCATGATAGACATGGCGGTAACACAATCAAATTAACAGTCCCTAAAATATGGCTGAACCTGATCGAAAAGCATGAACTTGAAATTCAATATAAAAACTACAGCATCTGATTAATATTTGAAATTCAAATAAGTTTTATAGGTTTCCCATCATACATAAAACAAGCGGTGAAGAAATAGAAGTCCTGTGGGTACTTACGTACGCCTAGATGAAATGACTTTTGGCAGCGATTGGAGATTGTCCCAATGAATGTGGAGATATTTGTTTAATGTTAAAGCTACCCTATAGGCACTTTGAAAACCACGTAAAAGATGATGTAGACTTTCCTTAATTGCAACAGAGACGCAAACAAAACACGCAGCTACATGCTGATTTTATCCTTAATGTACTGGGCCTGTATACAAACTTTTCTCGTGATTCAGATGTTCAACCAATTATATATTGGTTGGAAAACTACCGTAATGCTAAGAACAGATGCTTCTCAAATGAGTTCACACTGAAGGCTACTGTTTGTGCCCGTAGACAGATTAAGTGGGG
Source organism: Cassiopea xamachana (assembly GCA_900291935.2). NCBI lineage: Eukaryota > Metazoa > Cnidaria > Scyphozoa > Rhizostomeae > Cassiopeidae > Cassiopea > Cassiopea xamachana. The sequence goes on along the minus strand of OLMO02000294.1, from coordinate 6,714,025 downwards.
AATACAGAGGGTATGACAGCTCCACTCCAATGATCTCAACGCTTGATGTCATACCAGTTGGTAAATTCTGTAATAATGTCGTTCCATTCAGTAAACTCTGCAAGTTTTTCTTACCATTCGGTAAACGTCAAAATATTTACTGTTTTTGCAGTAGCAAGATTACTTTTTGAAAGTCAATGCTTGAAGATTCTACAACAAAAAAACAAACTTTGGGATAGGACAGTAGTGAGAACGACAATCAACGTGACTTCATTACCTAGGCATCTGGAGGGCGTGGCCCAACTCCTTCCTCAATCCTAGCCCCTTCCAATAATCATCTCCTAAGTCTGCCCCTTTTTGTGCTAAAGAACGACGATATGTTTTTCTTTAATAATGAACAGTATCTGCAATTTTTTAATTTGATAAGAATTTCATAAAAATATGAATCATCGAGATGATTAGGGAATCAGTGGAGATATATTTTGCAAATTACAAACAGTCGTTATTTTTGTCATATTAGTATCATATTCTTATGTGCACCTATATGTTTTAATAGATATAACTGAAGTATAAAAACCAACAAGCCACAGGCCAAAGCCTTGATATAATTGATACACGCACACTTTACTCCACAATCCTCTGGCTTGAAAGTTAGTATCAACCTCATAAATGTGTTCAAAACCATTGTGAAGATAATCCTTGTATTTAAATTGATAATATTTGGTTGAAAGACGACCATACAATGTTAACCGATACTTTCCAATTCATTGTAAAGAACGGGGCTTCACGTGGACCAGCTATAATTTTAGTATCTATTCTACGAAAGATCTTAGATTTACACCATTTTTCCCAATACTTTGAACTTAAATGTAGCAAATATAATGCATGAGAGATTATAGGAAGACGAATACATAGTTGGGAAAATGTGTTCAAGTGCACAGAATGCATTTATAGAAAATCAGTAGCATCATAAGAGGCAGATTAACAACGATATTGAAATAAAAAAATCAGCATATATTCACCTTTTCAAATTATCGAATTAGATAATTTCGTTCGAAGAACAGAAGAAGTGACATTACATACAATGACGAGTTTTTCGACCTTGTGAGCTAACATGTACAAAGGAATATAGCTTGGTTGGAACTTCTTATAAAGCTGGCTGATTCAGGTTATCACCAGGGGCGTCGAGATGACTTTCGAAGTGGAGGGGCCTGATCACTAACGTGGGGATAAGCTCAGGTAAAAATAATGAAATTTATCATTTTATATGACAACTGGGGTCAGTGCCCTCCGGACCCCTGGCTTCGACGCCCCTGACCACTTGGCAAAACCCTTCTATTCTGCATTTAGAACAATGCTCGAACCATGAATAAAGGACCTGTGCTTTTGATTTTTCTTGTGATAATTAACAGTACAGATGACAACCTGTTATAGCTTCGTTAGAGCCGACCGTCTTCTTCCACACCCCCGTGCTAGCCAATGCTATTGCAGTGACACTGTCGCCCGGGCTGCCTAGACCACAATCACGGGGGGACCCATGGCTGGGTGCAATGCCATGCCCCAATACTCTACTTTTAGCCGATAAATAGTTTTCCAAGGTACACAATAAAGCAGTAATTCCTAGAGGGACCCAGCTTTCCAAATAGTTTTAAATTCATCTTGATCTTCATTATTATTCTCTTTTTTTGTCATTTACTTTTTTGCTTCCTAATTTTTCTATGTAGGTTTTGCAGTTCTTAAGTATTATTGAATGATTTCCTTTTGCATTACACCATCTAACCCAATGATCACTTTTCATCTCTTTGAAAATATGTACGTGGTTGCACACTTCCTTTGATGACTTTATCTTAAGATCCCCCTTTCTTAACCTGCTGTTCATAAATAGATTCCATGAAAACAGCAAATATCTATTTGTTCTGCTTACCAACAGTAGTCGCAAACTTAAGTTAATTTACGATAACTGGCTTCAGTGGTTTTGGTGGCATAAGAATGGTCACAAACTTACCAGGATCCAAGTCACAGTTTTTTCCACAATAATCAATAGTCTCTGTTGGAACCGAAAACCAAGGGCACCAAAATTGACCACAGAATTGGGGAGAAGAGAATGATTTATTAAATGGCTACTTATTATATGGGACAGACATTAGCCTCAGGCTAGTACACGTTATTTATATAAGAAACCTAGTTTAAGGCCTAGTATTAGAAGTTTCTTAAATTTTGGCCCCATTTCACTTCTAAAAGTTCCTTACAAGTTTCTTAGTCTAGCGACCTAAATTGTGGTGAAAGTGTACGCAGAATGTGAATGTAGCACACTATTTGTCCTATAACAAACAAAATGCGTCAGTACGAGTTAAATTCTAAAGCAATGCCACATTCGCATTACCTTGGCACAGCTTTGCGTTGAACCAGGTGGCGATTTCAATTTGCTATGTGTCCAAAGTTTCTTAGCTCTTTCCCTGTAGTTCTAAAAGTTTCTTTATAAAGTAGTTTCTTATAAAGGAACGTGTAATAGTGGATTGTGTTCGCAATATTTAATTTTATGCTATAGCGATGTGTTTTGGTACTAGCGATTTCATAGTAGACCACTAACATGCTAAATTTGATATAAACTACAAGCTATAAATCTAAATTTGATATAAACTACAAGCTATACGTTGTTCTTTTTGCAACATGATTGAACAACGTCATTAATTTGGATAAATTCTACTATTTATCTTACTGTCCATTCTCAATCTTTAGTATTTTCAATTTTTTCTTATTTTCCTTTTCTTTAATATTATTGTTCTTCCGTCGTATCTTCTGGGATCATCCTTCCTCAGTTCCTTATTCGCTGATTCTATCTCCACCGCTTTTCCTGTATATGGAGAATTTTTATCGGCAGCCCTCAAATTATCTCTCGCGAATGATTTCGTACCTGTTTTCGTAGTTAGAGATTGATTCGTTCTTTTATTTTTCCCAATCAACCTTCGCTTATTTGGCTTCATCGAACCTGTATTTTCAGTTTTCTCTTTGTGTTTTGTAGCAGGCTCTGTTTTCAGCACTGGCGTTTCAGTCGATTCCATAAATGCTGCTTCTTCCGTTGTCCTTTCAAGTTCGTTCATATGCCTTTCCAACGTCATCAGTTTGTCATTGTTAAATCTCTGTATTGTTATTGGTACTGTTGGGGTGATTGCGCTGGGCTCATTTTCGGATGATTCTATATGCTCCTTCTTATGTCTGCCTTCAACTTCGGAAGTGGATTTTTCTGTTTGCTGGTTCATTTCATTGCTGTCCTCAGTCTCCATCATTGTGTCAGTTGCTCCATCTCGCTGTTTCTCGTAATATGCTTGACGTTCTAGTTTCCTCTTCATTGTTGTATTTATCTTACTTTTTGTGGTTGCTCTCTGCTCATTTTCATCTCTTTCTTTCCTCTTTTTCGCTACTTTGGATGTTGAAGGTTTTGGACTTTTAGTAGGTAGGCCATAATCATACGTTTGACCTTCTTTTCCCCATGGTGATCCAGATTCAACATCAACTTCAGCTTCTTCAAACTGATCATCAAAATTTTCAATAGTCTCTCCTTCAAGACTTGCTATCTTTTTTGCATATTTAGACTTAAAATAATCTTGATATGCTAACTCGTTTCTTAGCATTCGTTCACAAAATAGTTTACTGTCTGTTGTAAGATTTTTCTTCATCTCGTATCCTTTTACATAAACAGAAGAATATGCTTCTGTTACCTTCTCTTTTTCGACGCATGTCCTGAAGTGGTATCTTTTACGCTGCCTCAGCTTCTGCAAATCATCATAAAACTCTGGTCCCTCTTTTTCTATTTCCTTCCAAAACTTATCAATAAAATAGTCATACAAAGCAATATCTGCATTGTTCCATTTCTTGATCGATTCCTCCTGCTCAGATGTCAGTACACGCTTGTTCTTGTTCAGCCTCTCATTCGTTTTGAAGAACACGACATCATCAATGCTCCAACATAGTCTCCTCTTCAAGAGAACCATTGATTCATCAAAATGTTCCATCATCAAGACGAGGTCAAAGTCTTTATCAATGGTACCGAGTGCCCTCCTTATCATTGTTGCATTGTCAAAATGTTTGTAATCAAAACCAAGATCAAAAAACAGAGGATTTTTAATCAAATAAATCGATGGATAACGTCGGGCAATTTTCTTTATGTTCTTTATAGTTGGTGGATGTGTAAGAAAAAACTCAAGTGGATCTCTCCTTTTATATATATTTAGAATGTATGGAAAACTCATGTAACTAAATGTAGATTCCCATTGCTTTACTGGCTCGCGCAGAATGGTTATATATGAAGTTCGTTCTCTGGGAAAGAGGTAGTTCAAAGACTTTCTACTATATCTAGCATGATTTGCTAAAATGTTAGGCATGTTGCCATGGTTGTCCTTAGCATAACCGAGTCTGAACTTATTAGGCCAGTTGAAAGAGTAAAACGTTTCGTCTTTAGGAAGTAACATTGTTAAATTCTTCCTATCAGCGTAGCGGTTTAAAATGTTTGTTATGGTGCTACTGCCGGTCTTATGAGTCTTCAAGAATACAACATAGTTTTGTGGTTGACATTCTGGCATGGATGAAATCATCATCGTTGTGGAATTCGGCGTAGGTATTGGTGTCCTGTCGTATTGGAGCCCTGTAGTCCTAACAGAGGTTGGTGCTGGTGAAGACGGTAATTCAAAATAGAATCTTTCAACTACTCTTGTTGCCACATGCCTGAAAATAAGAGCATGATTGTAAGTGAACAACATGTTGCTTGGAGAAGCTTATTGTCTATCTAAATCATGGGTTTTGAACTCCTTAGGACACCTATTTCATATTGGAATACGGACGCTAATAGAAAATGAATTATCTTAAGCTGAACATGATCTACACACTCTTAGGTTCTGAGCCTTAATTTATTCTTAAATTATTCTTAAATACCGAAGGTCTAACTGTGTCTGAAAATCAAAGGATTATATTCAAAAATTTGTTGAGTCTTACTTTATCCTAAAGCAGAATGAAATTGGAGCAGAACAACAAATATTGTATCGATAGTGAAAAAGTTAATCTACAAGCAGTACTGTAGCTCAATTACACAAAATTCTATGTCATGATGAAACTTCAGCCTTGTATTATTTTAAAATTATTCTTAAATTTCAGCGACTCTGATCCTGAATATTCTTATAAATTTTATACTTATAAAAAGTGTGTAATTCTACACAAAGTTTAAGATTTCTGAGGACCCTGAGGAGATTTCCAATAAGCAAAGTTGAGGTATTTACTTACTGCAGTAAAGCAGTCTTCACTTACGTTAGTCTATATAACGCTCCAATTTCCTTTGGTTAGAAGCTTTCAGAAATGAAGCATAGGTTCTTTTTTGGCAGGAATTTTTACATTCCCTTCCTCCTAACTTCTTGGGAAGAAGAGAACTGAAAACATTCTCAATGGAATAGTCTGAACCCTAACCAGCAAGATGATCTTGATAATTGCAGCTATTTACGTAACGATATGCTGTCTGAGTTTTGTTTCATTGCAAACCCTGCTGGTGCTTCATTGGTGCAAGTGAGAGACTCGTGCTGCAACAAAGAGGTTTATCAACTTTGCCAATCAAAAACCACCCTGTGCTTACTGTGGGTGTTTACTACGACCAGTAGGTGTTTGTAATCAGTTCAAGGGTTGCAGTAGAAGAAATCAGTAAACAAAGCTTTCTCTGTTTCTTTTTGAGATTTTTGCTATAAGACTTGAATACGGTCTACCTAATAGCTCACCTACGCCACACTGTTTTGAATCGTGGGAGTTGGTTGAATGGAGTACCCGTGTGTTAAGCTCTTGAATAAATTAGATGGCTCAGCATCGACAGCATTCTCGTACAATATTTATACGGCAATAAACAAGTAAGCTCTTCTTTTGGCTTGGTGAGACTCACAGTTGAGGTCTAAATGCATAGTAAAATATTTATTAAAGCACTTGCAGAGTAAAATATTTATTGAAGAAAAGACGGGATTCTCGTAGAAGTTATTTAGTAGGAAATCAGATGCTGGCAACGCCATTTAGGGGGAAGATGATGGGCGGATGGCCTAAAAACATGCTAGTTTGCTTTACGAGGACAGTGAGATATTTTAGGGGTAAGCTCTCCATTGATTGTCTCAAAGGCAGCAAGGAAAAGAAGAAAATTTTGATAAAGTTAGACAGAAACAAGGCCTGGGAAAATGTAAATTGTGCCACTGCGGTGAGAAGAGTCTGCAAAGAATTAATGTGATTTATGATCTTAAGGTGCTTCTTCCAAATTTTCTACAAAGCACCAAAACTGATGTTATTTAATAATTCTTATGTAGTGCAAAATTATGTTCAATGAAATAAAGTCTATATTTGTTATCAGGATAATGTTGCTTGACATCAAGAAGCTTCCATCAAAACCCCTCTCTAGTACATTCAAGACACACTTAAGGCCCCGTTTGCACTGCTACGGATACGTGATCCTGGGAAGATCACTTCAATAAGTGATCCTACAAGTGGTGTGGATTGCCCTTCCATCTACACTGATTCTACCAATCCGTAGCACAATTGGTGCGGTTCAACATACCGCTTTTGATCCATTTAGGAAAAGGACCAATAGTGATTCGGACCAAATATAAGTGACCCAGTTTAAGCCCCGTCTGCACTGCTGCGGATCACTTTTTGATCCGAACCAAAAGTGATCCGTAGCAGTGTAAACGGTTCTTAAATAACAAGTCTTGCTGTCACACTCTTGAAGTGAATCTTTACTAACTTGAAAGTATCATATTTGATATATTTTGCAGCTGTTCTAACTGGCTTTAGTGCCTGCAGGAAAATGTTGGGATCCACTATGCAAATGTTGTGGTTGACAATGTCTGCTATGATAAAAGCACTTCCTTTGTCTTTTTACCTTGTCTGACACGGTTCTGTCATTCAGTTCTTTTTTTGAAGTTTAGAGATACACGGTTTTTATTTTATAGGAAAGTTTTTCGGCCTGGTACTGAAACTTTCCTAACTCTTTCACGATTCCAGTATCAAAACTTTCCAAAGACTTTCGTAGCAAAAAGCAGACAGTAAACTTTAAGAACTTTCTTAAAGTACAACAGCCGAGTACAATTTTCTTATAAACCACTTTCTTACAAGAAAACGTATATTCTCCGCAGTTGGCTAGCTCGTCTGCGTGAAGAGCACCGAACAAGAATTGACGTTCAGCGAAGAGGTAACTGAGATGCTCTTCTTTAATCTCAAAGCAAATGGTTGTCTACACTCTGTGCACTATCAACATAAATGAGACATTAGTTCAAAGGGAATCTAGCAAGCAATTGGTCTACTACGGAAAGGTATAATCCTTCATGTATTCCAAAGCCCTCCTGACTATTGAGTAGTCACCAATTAGACCTTAAAACGGATGCTCAATCTCTCATTATGTTTGCATTTTCTTTGGATATTTTGCTATTACCATATATGATTTATAACAAATTAGTCTACTTATTATGAAATAATTGATCATGATGACATACTGCTGCTTATTTTTCACCATACACTAACCAAACGAAGTTAAGGCAGTCAATGAGAATTTTGAAGTTTCTCCATTTGAAAGGGTGGTCTTTGACAAACCGGGAGACGGGCAAACAGACAGAAAAACATAAAAACCAATACAAATACACACATACACGCAGGGGTGTAGCCATAGAAGGTGCAGAGGGAAGGGTGACGCACCCCCAATATTTAGCTTCTCGGGAAACTTGCAGTACATCAACAGTGCTAGTCGGCGTTTTAGCAAAGGGAAGTCTTCTTTCCAACACTGTCCCTTAGCTTCGCCTCTGCGCATAAACAACAATGAGGGTCGCCTCTTTGGGGGAGGGCAGAACAGGATGAGGCCTAGGGAAGTGGAATTATAGGGGGATGTGAGCCCTGGGGAGCAACTAGGGAGTAGGGGCTGCATAGCCTCCTGCCATAGCCAAAGTTGAAGTGCCATCTGCTATGAAGAAGGAAAGAGGAAAGGGAGTCAGAGGGCGGAGCCCCGAAATATTGCTTGGACCACGCCCATTGAATATTAGGGAAAGGTCGTTTTGGATGTGCAAATACCCCTTTTTTAGATGTAGCTCTTGCTATTTCAAAGCTACCTTTCAATATATCGATTTTATTGCAGGTTTTAGCATTTCTAGGAAACAAACTTTTTTATCATTAGATGCAGTAGCCCCCTTGCCCCTCATAGCTACGCCACTGATACACAGAGTAGAATTCCTATGACATGATTGCTCAAAGTATCCACTATTGAGTCCCGAATAAACGGGGGTTTTGGAATTGTAGGGGCTATTAGACATGTTGTGTAGACATAGTAAACTGGGGACTGGAATAAGCGGGGTGGATGGAAAATTTCTCTAGTCACTAATAGGTATGAATGGGTTCTAGAAGTAAGCAGTTTCAAATGTAAGTAAAGCTAATTGAATTACAAACTCAAAAACGATAAACCGGGAGTCTCGAATTTGGGTGTCCTAGGTGGAATTTTTCAAATAAGTAACACGTAGGGGGAAACTTTTATTCGGGACTCCGGAGTAATTTTACCACAGCACGAAAAAGCGGCAGCATTCTTTTGACGTACTTTTAAAGCTTTTTCTTCCGACACTCATCAGAGTATGAAACCGTCGGATAATTACCTAAAGGTTAACCGAAATATATATCCAGATGCAGTTAATGTGCTAGGATGCGTCTAATTGGCCCCATGTGTGACCAATTAGGACCTACTAACATTGTTTACTTGAAGAGTCCCAATGAGAAAACAAACTCTTGGGTCATATTGGGACTCATCAAGTAACCAATGTTAATAGGTCCTAAATGGTCATACATATATACACTTTGAATAATATGTCAAGAAAAAAATGAACAGGCATAATGGCGAGTAATACTAATATTGCTGCTCTTCCAGGGGGTCGTGTTTTCAGTTATTACTTTTGTTCAGCCATTAGATGTGTCTTTAATTTCTTTTTGAAGCAATTGATAGTTGAGGCCTCTTGTGTATAAACAGGCATATCACTCAATAATATTAGAGACGATTATTTGAAGCCATTTTTTGCTCGTTCCGTATTTAGTCTTTGAATTTGAAGATCATAGCAATTCCTTGTTTCATATTTGGAGTGGACTGATCTTAACTCAAATTTATCCCAAAGATTTGCGGGGCTTAACTTGTTTATAATCTTATACTTCATAACAAGTCGATCAAACGAGATTAGATTACTGACGTTCAGCCATTCACAGGACCAGTTATCTTTTACTCTAGCAGTTTTAATTATCAGCTGGGCTCTATTCTGCAATCTTTGAAGAGTTTTGATTTTTCTCGATGGAAGACTTGCCCATACTAGATCTGCGTAGCGACGATGACTTTCCACAATAGCATAATAAACACTGCTTAACTTGGACTGAGAGGGAATGTTTTTCAGCTTCTTTAGTGAAGCAAGTCCCCCACAGATCTTACTCATAACACTTTTCAATTGCTCATCCCAATTGAGATATTCATCCATCATTACTCCTAGTGATTTAGTATTAGAAACTCGCTTAATTTCCTTGCTACCTAACTCTAATCCAGTCGGAGCATTTGCAGTCTTTGCTTTCATCGGATGACCTATGATCATATATTCAGTTTTTGAGGGGTTGGGACTAGGCTTGTTCACTCTCATCCATTCAGTAATGTTATGCAGCTCAGCTTGTGCATCAGCTACTAGCTTCTCTTTGTCATTCGATGCTATTGTAGTATTGGTATTATCAGTATAGATGTTCGCTTTCGAGTATTTTAAACATCTTTCAAAGTCACTTAAAAATAATATGAATAGGAGGGGGCCTAGACAGGAACCTTAGAGTATACCACATGTAACTTCCCTCTTTTTAGATTTCTTGCCATTTAGGGAGTAGTATTGTTGTCTGTTATGTAGGTAAGATTTAAACCAGTTCCCAGGGATCCCTCTGATGCCATACGACATCAGTTTTCGACAATGATTCTGTGATCTACCGTATCGAATGCTTTTTTTAGATCTAAAAAATATCGTTAAATTCAGTTTTTTGTGGTCTATATTTTCGTACCAGGAGTCTGTGCTACAGATCAGAGATGTTACCGTCGAGTATAGTTTTTGGAATGCAGATTGATTTCTAGTGATTACTTTATTTGGCCTCAGGAACTCATAAAGTTGGCCATTAACTATTCTCTCCAAGATCCTTGAGAAAACCTATATGACTGAAATGGGCCTATAGTTATTGACATCATTTTTGCACCTGATTTGAAAGTAGGGGTAATTCTGGCAATTTTCCAAATATCTAGAAAAGCTCCATTCGTTAGCGACGAGTTAAAAATCATTGTAAGAGGTTCTGTAATAAAATCCCCTACATCTTTAATGATAGTTTTTGGGATCTTTTCTGGACTTGCCGCTTTTCCATTCTTCAAATTTTTAATAGCATTATGCATATGAGTTTCATTTATAGTTTTTGAGTGTCATTATGTTTGGCTCAGGTGTAATGTAGCAGAGACAATCATCATCTGGCTTCAAAGTGATCTTCTCTGCTAGCTTAGGACCCACTAAAGCAAAGTGGCGATTCATTGCCTCCACTACATCCCGCTCACGTGTTAGATATTTACTTTCTACTTCTAAACTGGAGAGTGAAACTATCTCAACATTTTTGTCGAGTACTTTATTTATTGTTCGCCACATTGTCCTAGGGTCTCTTATATTTTCTTCGATTAACCCATTGTAATAATCCCTAATAGATATACGTATCCTTTTTGTTACTTGATTACGCTTCCTTTTGTAAGCCGACCATATTTTGGGGAGAGTTTTCCGCTTGCACCTTCACAGACGAAAGCCATGCTTACTGAAGATAGGGAGGAAGATTATTCGGCTATCTATAACGTTTGCCAAAAACGGTTTGCTAGTTCAAAACTCACCTTTTTCGTGAAAAACACTGCGATATTGATACATAGCTAAAGCGGTATTGCAAAAACAGGAACAGTGCGCACATTGCACCAAGGAGTAGAATCAAACCCTTGTAGGTCATGCCAACTAATGATAGCTCTTCCCAATTTTTAGGATGTTGAGTTCTGTAGCAATCTATCGCCGCTTAGAATGCGACGCAATAACTGTTTCCTCGACAATTGATAGTTTTGAGGAATGTTCCAATTACAAATAGGCCAATGTAATGGTCTGGTGTTATTTTGTTCGATCCATAACATCGATTTACAGCCACGTCGTTCTCTAATTTGTTCTTTTCTCATCTATGAAGACTTCATCAACAGTTACTTCAGCATTGCAAAACGCATTCGATTGCATTTTCGAATATATATCACATCACGGATTCAACATTTACTTAACTTTTAGGGCAGGTTCAGTTCTGCTGGGACCAAAAGGTCGTTTCCTCCGACATTTTAAGAAGCTGGCCACCCGTTGTTTCAGGTGAATTTTACCAAGGCAAACCGCACACGACTTGATACTCCGCAAAGAATCAACATGTGTCTTCAGCAGCCTCAACGTCGTGAGCTAATGTCACAGATCCCAGGGGCCCATTCATATTAGGATTTTCTTCTTTCTGTTTATTCTTTTCCCATAGATAGCATAGGCATACCCCTGGATGCACGTCATAGGCTGCGTGATTGTTTTGTGCATCATACTGTAGTGTATTTAATTAGGTTATTCATTTTGTGTTTGTTGTTTTGTATAGCATTTGTATAGTATTGTGCTTTAGCTTGTGCGTCATTGTTTGCATCATCTCTGATGTATTATGATTGCGCACTCCTCTTCTTTTATTTAGATTGTAGGTGCGGGAGTTTCCCATTATTGTTAGGCCGTATCGATACCCTGGTTATCATTAGTTTATTCATGTATGATTTATCGTAGTTAATGTTATGTTAGTCTTACATCATCAGTCTTATTATTTATACAAGCCCATCCCTTCCTTTCCTAGGTTTCCAAACTCCATCTTTTACGTATTTTGTAGAGTTATACTTAGTCACCATTTTACATTTATTCGTAGATAGTATATATATAGCTTATGTTAGAATTAGAGAGGACAGTTGGAGAAGAAGTTGAGTTGGCTCAAGAAGTGTGTCTTTTATCTCTAGTAGTGCTATCTGAAGTTATACCTTTGGTCTTCTCAGACTAGTTTTAGGATAACTAAAGTTTCACGACTCCAGGTTTGTGACACTAATTCTAATCCCTGGTGTAAAATACAGGAGCCCTGAAAGCTTCCTCCATTTTGCTCGTGTAAATGTGCCCTATTCCTGAGCACTGGAGCCTATTTTGGGCAGAAGCCGCTGCCATATGTCGTTAAAACACGCTTTCTGGGGTATCCTAAAAACATGGTTTCTTTTTGAAGTTCTTTAAGATTATACTTCTTTCATCACTACGCATAGAAGGAATGCCTATAGTACTGTATACCGTACATAACAGTAGAAGAGTGGATGGCAGGGGGGGGCTGCAGACCCATTAGTTGGGTAGAAATCTGCTTTATCCGGGTAATTTTCCTGAAAGAACAATAGGAAATTCGGGTAACTTTTCGACTGTTTTCTAAATCACCTTACTCCGTCTATCTATGGAATACTGTACAAAGATCTACCTTGGTTATTACGTAGAATGGTTAAACGAAAGAAAAAAGAATTATATAGCAAGTCGAGTAGAAATTTTACAGCCCCCTAAATTTGAAGTCCTTCATTTACGACTGTATATTGGCAGAGGATGCATTCATTTCAATGCAAACCAATTAAAGTCTATCTAATAGGAGGAAGATTGCACGCGAACCGAACAATTCTTTTCCGTTGTTTTAGATAACTCCACCTGGTAATGGTACCATTACTTTCCAGATGTGATTCTGAATAGTAATGGCCCCATTTTATGTGTTGTTTTGATAGAAAGCCCAGATTTACAATTTTTGAAAATTGTTGTTTTTTGCCCAGGGATTTGCGCATCTCTTCCTGTAAACCATCGAGATAGCTTGGCTGGGTGGATAGCTGACAGCATTGAAAGTCAACAAAGTCAAAGGTCACGGTTCAGGACTATTGAACTCGAACCAGCTACCAACTTCAATTGCCCATATCCCTAGGCATTGCCGCGCTTTTGGGTGTTTAGTTCATAGTGGGCTGGGAAGTCGAAATTATGGAAATAATTGTATAGCTCAGCCAAAAATCTTCATGTGGATATCGTTGGGGGCTTGTTCGATGCACAAGGACAAGACGAATCAGATGACATCAAAATGTATAAAATATACGCAAAGTCTGGGATGTGGGGATGAATTTCCTTATTTGGGCATGGTAGTCTCAACACAGGATTTCCCTTTCTCTCAGTGTGGATGATAATAGGAAAGTGTTTGAGGGGTCACCAAAAGCTCACAAGAAGCGCATGGGCTAGTGGAATCATTAGATACCTAAAAAGTTAAATTTTCAATTGCTCTTAAGTCTTTACGACCTGATAGCTCTGCTGATATGATAAGCTTGAGAGCAACACCTGATTGCAGAGAAAGTACATAATTGAAGAGGGGACGACTTCCCTTTATATTGCCACTATCGTACTAGACAAGAGACGCAGAAGTATTTTACAGAATGTGAAGAAAAATACCGAATCATGAAGAAACTAACTTTTGAGGCAGAGTATCATCATTACTCAGTGGACCTGGAGTGGATTCTCTGGCCTTGCAATATTTGCTGGAATGCCCATATTTACAGCAATTTTTACAGTATGGCTGAGTCTTCAAGCGAATATTGTTTAATTTTGGATCAGATCCCAATCACAATCTGTTGATTACATCATAAAGATTAGCAATCTGAGAAGTCTTTCTAGCAAGTTTGAACCTAATCGACCTCAGAACTTTGTTGTTGGCTTCAAGGCCAGTCTCATCAAAGTTCTAAAGTCCACAATCATCATTCAACCCAATCAGCTCCCAAGAATGACCAAGAAGTTTATGCAATGAAAGAATGATGCTAATCCATGTGTGTTGTTCATTCTTGTGAGGAGATGGAAAACTCTGGAGATACAGTAGATAGAGAGTTGTATGCAATGTTCTGTACTCAGTATCATCTATAGCTTTGCTGGAACTAAACAACCTTAGAATTACTGACAGGTACTGCCCAATCTGCCTCATCACCTGCTGATATTCCTTATGTAGCATCTGAATGATAATCTATCTCCCTTTCTCATCATGTAAAAGTCTGCTGGCAGTGTTTCCAGTTTTAGTTGTCCCTCCTTTGCCGGTTCCACCTGGATAATCCCATATTTCACCAATCTCACTCTCACTTTTCTACTGGATTTCTGCCTTTGCCTTCTTCAATAGCTGGTGATTTCGACTTGAGGGAGACTCTAACCCAGGGGTGTCAAGCTCAAATATAGAGTGGGCCAAAATTTAAAACTGAACTGAAGCCGCGGGCCAAGGTTGAATGAAGTATCCTTTTAATAGGTACCCAAATCAATTTTGCAATGAATACTGAACAAGCAAGACTTATATAACTTGACAAAGTCGAGGTAAAAATCTGAGGTATTTTAATATAAACTCTTTCACAGGCTAAAAATAAATTTTAAAATAAAATAACAATAACAAAATCAATCAAACGTTCAAGCTTTAAAGTAGCAAAAGAAAGTGCAAAGCAACGTTCAGTAGTGCAAAATTAAGTTCTGTTCTGTTTTAAAAAAATAAGTTCTGTTTTCTCAGTATCACAGTAGAACTGTTGTAATATGAGACCGCAGCACGTCTGGGAGAGAGGCACGGAGAGACGGGGTGAGCCGGTCGGCTTTCACCCGAAACTTTGAGCAAGAACACGGATCGTTACTGACACAAAGGAGAGGGCGTTGCGGGTGCGCCAAAACAACAGCAGAGCATTATGGGATTTATAGTATTAGCGGTGAATGCGGCGTTAAAGTAGCTCCACCGCTTAATAATACCGGCGGGCCAGCTCTAATGTTAATTTGATATTGCCTCAAGGGCCAAATGAAATTACACGGCGGGCCAAATTTGGCCCGCGGGCCAGAGTTTGACACCCATGCTCTAACCAAACAAACACAGCAGCTCTAAGATGTACAGCGATCTTCATGTAATGATCAAAAGTCCTAAGCAATGAATGAAGAACTTGGAGTGATATAACTTCATGATCTGGTATCGGTTTGCTTGTCAATCCCTGTCGTATACCATAGTCATTTGGTGTCTTCAAAACAGAGCCATCATCTTGACCAAGATCATTAAACAAGCCTTTTAGGTCTTCAACATTTCTTGTGATGTCAAAACCTTCACCGACAATACCAGTATCATGGCAATCTTCTTTTGAAGTTTCGCAAAGATCACAATAGGCTCCACCAATTCCAAGATATATGTTGGCTGCCTTCATGTCCATCATATGAGATGCAACATTGACCCTGAGTGGAATCTCCAGATCCCCAACTTTCACCTTGCATCCAACTGATTTCATGTTGTTGATGTCATCATTAAACACTGTCAATGATTCAAGAGTTTTGCTGGACTCCTTACCTAACTGTAAAGCCAATGGGCGATGGGTGAAGGCAGTGTTAGGAGACTTCTGAAACCATTAAGTTTCACCTGATTCAGACTTTATGTTAAGTGGAAAAAACATTGCCATGATGATGTTGTTTGTTTTCTCATTGTTAAGTTGTCGAATAATTGCATGATTTCCACTTCCATCAAAACTAAACTTGATGTCCATGATAGCTGGATTGGGAAAGAGTGATATTGGCATGTCTTCCATGATTCTCTTTGCTGTGAAAGAAACAGATTCAGCATATCTCAGCATAACACCGTCATGTGGAACAGGTAAGGACTGAGGTTTAGGTGAGATTTTGACTGTTCTGTTTTGATGTGGATCCAAGGAGGGAGAATATCATGACCTTGCTGTTTCAGAATTTTCTTTAACTTTGAGTAGATATCGTGACCTAATGAACAGTTCACCATGATGGCAGTAGCAGCATCTTTTGAAATGAACTTGGATCTGAATGATGATGTTTCCTGTGATGAAGCTGGTTGTTGCCAGATCTCATCACCAAGCTCGCGTGCACTCTTTTCTCTACATTTTTTCAGCAACATTGCAATAACTCGTAATGTCGATTGGCTCTTCATTTTCTTCAGCAAACTCTTCGACCTTCTTCCATATAGCATATTTTCAATTGTTTCTCCCTTAGCTGATCAAGTGACTTGGTTTTTCTCTTCCTTGATAGTAGCCTCTCATCAAGGACAACTGGATTGAGCTCCTCACTATCAAGTACCACAGCACTGTACTCCGCTTTTCTGTGGGCACTAGTCTGAGAGCTGAGTGCTTTAATGCACTTCCATAGCGAGTTCTCAAGGCATTTAGTTTATCCCTTAACATATCATCATCCACCACTGCAAGCTTCTCGACTATCACTGACTTCGCTTTATCCCAATCTGGAGGTTTAAAATTGTTCGGCTTTTGGGCTTGACAAATCTTGAAGAATTCATCCCAAGTCAATTTTATGTTGCGAATATAAAAGTTTTCCCAGTTTTGGGGAATGTTTATCACATTCAGTCCTTTTTGTTCGTTACAAGTGAACGATTGCGATCACATCAGCACACACGTACGATGTTGCACACTCTTTCTCGATATGGCAAGTGTGAACGCATTTTATTGTGTTTGAAATATCAAAACTTTGTTTGAAGTTATCGAAGTTTGGATTAGCTGACTTTTACTCCTTTGATGAAATCGCTAGATTCTGTTTATTTTGTCTTGTCTGCCACTGGCATTCTCAGTGACTTTTCAGCTTTTATAGCAAATGTCAGTTTTCGTTTCAACACAGGTTTTTGGTTTCTGGTCATTAATTAGAGGCATCTAATTATAAAAGCAAAGATTGGTACCAAATTGAAAACTTTTCATAATGACGGAAATTCTGTGCTAATACACGCTTTTTTTATAATAAAAAAGTTTATAAGAAAATGAGCCTCAAATCATCAAAATCTTAAGAAAATCGTAAGAAAATCATGAGGCTCAATTCCAAAATTAAGTGTTTTTATAGGCAAAAAATCGGTACTTCGTCGTTATGGCATTCAAAATGTTAAAGATGGAATTCAAATTCATGTAAACAATATTATTAACGAAAGTTTAAACCACTCTAGCCCGTTTATTTCAGTAAAAGTTAAGAAAAATTTAAGAAAATCTCACGCTCAATTGCGGGAAAAGTTAAGAAAATTGAGGCTCAGGCAAAATAATGATTTTCTTATAAAAAATTACGTGTATATGTTCCAGAGCGAAAAATGTGCCAAGGACATCAACAAGAGCTTGCATGTACATAATTGTAATTGTTCATGATTGTTGATTTTTGTGTTTAAAATGCTTTTGTTTCGTAATATTTCTACATAACTAGAGGGTTTTGCAAACTGTTATCATGTCTGAAAATACGTATTTTCCATTGCTAAAACATATTCAACAGCCAAGATTTTTTTTAGAATGAGATTACTGCACAAAATTCACTTGCTTCATAATATTTCTACATAGCTAGAGGGATTATTAATTTCATCAATTTTTTGAGATCGACCATATTAGACTTTCTTACTTCCCATTCAAATCTGTCTTTAAGGAGTTGCCATAGGCCAAACACTTCAATACTTAGATTCACTAACAGCTAAAATCTCATTCTTTAAAGAAATGTATACCTTCCTATGTCTGGCTTATGGCAACTCGAGAATTTTTCCATAATGCACGAAATTTTTGTCAAGAAAATGTGACGTTATATGCAAAATTTACTGTGTTACTCAAATTTCTTACAATAAACAGTGAAATTTTTGCTGTTTAAATATTTTGAAACTGCCAAAACTTAAATTCCTAAGCAACCACGAATCTGGCTGTTCAGTTCACAAAAGAAAATCACAAAAAAGCCCAATTTTCAATTTTTCTAGAGAAACATCACATTGTAGGTAGGCTCTGACAAATTAGGCCACGATCTGCAAACGGCCTGCCAACAAGTATGCAATTTGCTGAGATTCAATCTGCAATAACTTTGGGAATATATCAAGCTTTTCATCTGACTTTTGCTTTTCTCCAATTCAATTTTTTCTATTTTATGGCCCATTGAAGCAAACATGAAATTGGAAGGGGTCCAATTTTCGAAATTTCCATGCTCCAGCCCATTATGTAGTTGGCATCTCATCCAATATTTATCTTTTCTAGAAATTCTCCATCCCCACCGCTTATTACACCATCACACTTGACTTCGTACTACTCCGGCCATTTGGTTAATTCAGGGGCATAGGGTGTTAACAGGGAGGTGGAAAGGAGCTGTAAATAATTCACCGGCGGACCGCAACCGGCCCTTTGCGCATCTCTGTCCGGCCTGCATGATGTCAATCATAAAAAAACATCAATCCAGCAATCATCTATCTTTTCACTTTTATTTTGAAATTCGAAATTTGAATTTGAAATTTGAATTTGTTGTCTTTCATTGTTTGTGTAGGCATATACACAATAATTTCGCATAACCCAGAAGCAGATCTAGAGCTGGACTTTTGAGGGCGTTAATTGTCTTCTTCATGTGAAAATTTTCTTGATACTATCGTTTGCTATAGGGAACATTGCCGTTTGGGAAGGCCATGGGTCCCCGGCCCTCCTTGAATCGCCCCTGCTATAACCTAATGCAAATATTATCCTAAGCAGTTATTCAAATCATTTGCAGTAGAAGTAAAATGCCCAGCAATTTGTTGTCGAACGTCAGGCAAACAAAATACAGTAGTTATAAAGAATTAATTTTTTTAATTTCTTGCTTTGTCAAAAGGCTTTTGCAAGACAAGGAGATGAGTTTTTTCCCGATATTCTCTTCACCTCCTTTGGCGAATAACATCTGGTACCCACGCTATGCATTTCTGAAAACTAACATTGAGTTATCTCCAAGGTTATCTCCATTGTTATACACAACAGCAACATTCTCTGTTTTGAAAATTATGCTTGGCCTGGCATTGTTTTTTTCTTGGCTGTGGCGTAAAGGCATTCGACAAGAAACAGGAAAGGTCGGCGGAGCTTTTGTTTTTCCAGTTCTACGTCTTCAAAGTTCAATGAAACCAGGTTGATGAATCAGCTTATTGTATAAGTTACAATCTATACTCTAACGCTGATTCAATTATGATGGCCAAAAAGAATCCACGAACAAAACACTCTGGTTTTGGCTGATATGCCAAAACCAGAGTGTTTTGTTCGTGGATTCTTTTTGGCCATCATAATTGAATCAGCGTTAGAGTACAGATTGTAACTTATACAATAAGCTGATTCATTCTGACATTTCACTATTGTACTTCTGTGCACTCTATCTCTCTCTGTCTCTGTGTCTCTCTGTGTCTCTAATTTATCTACTTGAAAACCCATTAATATAGCTAGATAAAAATTATTACTCTATGTCTTGTGAAGATACGAACAAATAGAAAATAAGTAAACAGGAAAGTGTATCTGCTTAAAAATTACTCTAACAACAAATTTACGTAACTGCAAAATATTGTAAACAGCAGTAATTGTAGATTGTCATAGACTGCCAAGATTGTCTTTAGAAAGTTCTAATACTGGGCAAGAAAAGTATTACTTATGTTGTCACAATATGTACAAAATAATTATTTAGAGGCATAAGCGGCCTTATATCGAGTGGTTCAAAAAGTGAACGTCGGATAACATCTTAGCTGAAATTTTGTGAATCTTTAAAAATCACCAATTGAAATACAAGCGACTTGCAGAATAATCAAGAAGTATATTTGCTGTTCTATTTCGATGTATTTATGCCTTTGCAATACCTCTGGCCCGCCTTTAGGTCATAGAAATAGGACAAATTATCACAGCCTACGTAGTCAAACATAGTGGATTCAGTGTTTCTTTGCACGTGATGACGCTAGTACAACAACAACTTCTGTCTTGCAGAGAGATGAGAATGGCGGCTTAGCACGAGGTCGATTTTGACGAGAAGCAACTGGGAATATCAGCGGAAGTACGCAAGTGAGAACAAAAACACTTTAGATAATAGGGTTTTACGAAATTCTCTACAACATAGCAAATTTTAGTTTTTTCCCGAACTTCCCCTTTAAAGAGAGTAAAAAAAAACGTCCGTCCACGTCTAAAAATGTTCGAAAAAGATGATAAACTAGTTTATTTCCGGGGCCTAAAGCTTGGTGGTGCTAATAATACAATCTGGATATGATGGAGAGGAAAGTTGAAAAGAAGGAAGGGAATCAAGCAAACAGAGAGTACTTGCTTATTATTTCGAGTAGCTTATTGCTCACAAACACTTATTTAGAAAAAGTAAGCATTTTATAGATATTTGGTAGAAAAAGTAAAAATTTTGTACTTACTATGAATACAATATTTATAGTGGGAGTGTATTTAAACTATTGATACCTCATCATCAATTGGAAAAAAGTTGTAGCCCAGCTAAACAAGGCCAAATGAATTTAACACCCCTCAAAAAGTTCTTTCTTTCACCCCTATACCAGCAACAACAATGGTAGCTCCCTTCTGATCGAGCCATCTCCTTGTCTGCATCCACATTAATCCATAATAGCCCAGATGAATATAATTTCGGAGAACCTTGGAGCCCTTGTGGGCAGTAAACGACTTTGTTGAGGACACGAAGCACTATTTCTTGTCCTGCCATGCTTATAATGCATTAGACGTGATCATCTCTGCAGTGTAAATGCTATATTGTTGCCTCATGGCTAAATACGCCTCTCAAATGAAGAGTTGCTAAAAAAAATCGCCCTTTATGGCCATGAAAAGTTATCTCTTAATTCAAATGCAGAACTTCTCAGAGCAACACTGGAATATATCCACACTTCCAAGTGTGCTGAATGACTCGGTAACATAGCCTTGTAACACATCCTCGGTAACACATCCTCTGATCGAAAATCAAAACAAATTATTGCAGACTCACTAACTGTAAAATTTAGTTTTTCGACCTGAAGAGTACCTTAAAGGCCAGGAAGTAGTCATGATTTTTGCACCCCTGGTGTCGTCTTTGTAGTGTTCTAAAGTAGATTGTTAGTGTGTAATTTATTAATTAATATACTGTCTTATACGCAGGGGCGGATCCAGCGGAAATTGTGACTGCCGCACAAAGGTGGGGCCATATAAGGGCGTGGTCAAAAAGACAGAGAGGAGATGGTGAAGTAGTGAAGATCTATAAGCTTCTTTGAAGATAGGTAAGCAGGCTGCAGAGTTGGTATTTAAAATATTTCCAAATAGTAAAGCATATACTAGTTAAGAAAAAATTACTTTGCTTAGATACAAAGCATTGTTGCTCTGCTTCAAAAATAAGAAATTTATATACAATATATCTTACAATCTCAATAGTGGAAGTTCTTTCCTCCTAGGGAACAGCTAACTAAAGAGTTATTCCTCGAATAAGCCCCCCCCCCCCTTGAATAAACCACCACCTAAGAAATAAGTTTTGAAAATAAGTCGCTATAATATCTCTTCTATTCTGCATTTCGAACAATGCTCAAACCATGAATAACGGACCTGTGCTTTTGATTTTTTCTTGTGATGATTAACAGTACAGATGACAACCTGTTATAGCTTCGTTAGAGCCGACCGTCTTCTTCCACACCCCCGTACTAGCCAATGCTATTGCGGTGACACTGTCGCCCGGACTGTTTGTCTAGACCACAATAATGGGGGGGCCCATGGCTGGGATGCAATGCCATGCCCCAATACTCTACTTTTAGCCGATAAATAGTTTTCCAATGAACTCAAGAAAGTAGTAACTCCTAGGGGGACCAAGCTTGCCAAATAGTTTTAAAGTCATCTTGATCTTCATTATTATTCTCTTTCTTTTGTCATTTATTTTTTTGCTTCCTAATGTTTCTATGTAGATTTTGCAGTTCTTAAGTTTTATTGAATGATTTCCTTTTTCATTGCACCATCTAACCCCTTGACCAAATTTTCTTTGAAAATATGTACGTGGTTGCACACTGCCTTTGATAACTTTATCTTAAGATCCCCCTTTCCTAACCTGCTGTTCATAAATAGATTCCATGAAAACAGCAAATATCCATTTGTTCTGCTTACCAACAGTAGCCGAAAACTTAAGTTAATTTGCGATAACTGGCTTCAGTGGTTTTTGTGGCATAATAATGGTCACAAACGCACCAGGATCCAAGTCACAATTCTTTCCTCAATAATCGAAGTCTCTATTGGAACCAAAAACCCAGGGCACCAAAATTGACCACAGAATTTGGGAGAAGAGAATGATTTTTCAAGTGGCTACTCGTTACATAGGACAGAAATTAGCTTCAGGCAAGTACACGTTTTTTTATTAGAAACCTAGTTTAAGGCCTAGTATTAGAAGTTTCTTAATATTTGGTCATATTTCAGTTGTAAAAGTTCTTTAAAAGTTTCTGGGTCTAGCGATCTAAATTGCTGTAAAAGTGTACGCAGAATGTGAATGTAGCACACTATTTGTCCTATAACAAACAAAATGCGTCAGAACGAGTTAAATTCTAAAGCAATGTCACATTCGCATTGTTTTGGCACAGCTTTGTGTTGAATCAGGTGGCGATTTCAATTTGCTATGTGTCCAAAGTTTCTTAGCTCTTTCCCTGTAGTTCTAAAAGTTTCTTTATAAAGTGGTTTCTTACAAAGGAACGTGTATTAGTAGATTGTGTTCGCAATAGTTAATTGTGTGCTATAGTGATGTGTTTTGGTACTAGCGATTTCATAGTAGACCACTAATATGCTAAATTTGATATAAACTACAAGCTATATATTTTTCTGTTTGCAACATCATTGAATAACGTCATTAACTTGAATACATTCTACTATTTATCTTATTGCCCATTCTCAATTTTTAGCATTTTCTATTTGTTCTTATTTCCTTTTCTTTACTATTATTGTTCTTCCGTCGTATCTTCTTGGATCATCCTTCCTCAGTTCCTTATTCGCTGATTCTATCTCCACCGCTTTTCCTGTATATGGAGAATTTTTATCGCCAGCCCTCAAATTATCTCTCGCGAATGACTTTGTACCTGTTTTCGTAGTTAGAGATTGATTCGTTCTTTTATTTTTCCCAATCAACCTTCGTATATTTGGCTTCATGGAGCCAGTCTTTTCAGTTTCATCTGTGTGTTTTGTAGCAGACTCTGTTTTCAGCACTGGCGTTTCAGTCGATTCCATAAATGCTGTTTCTTCCGTTGTCCTTTCAAGTTCGTTCATATGCCTTTCCAACGTCATCAGTTTGTCATTGTTAAATCTCTGTATTGTTATTGGTACTGCTGGGGTGATTGCGCTGGGCTCATTTTCGGATGATTCTATATGCTCCTTCTTATGTCTGCCTTCAACTTTGGAAGTGGATTTTTCTGTTTGCTTGTTCATTTCATTGCTGTCCTCAGTCTCCATCATTGTGTCAGTTGCTCCATCTCGCTGTTTCTCGTAATAAGCTTCACGTTCTAGTTTCCTCTTCATTGTTGTAATCATCTTACTTTTTGTGGTCGCTCTCTGCTCATTTTCATCTCTTCTTATCCTCTTTTTAGTAGGTAGGCCATAATCATACGTTTGACCTTCTTTTCCCCATGGTGATCCAGATTCAACATCAACTTCAGCTTCTTCAAACTGATCATCAAAATTTTCAATAGTCTCTCCTTCAAGACTTGCTATCTTTTTTGTATATTTAGACTTAAAATAATCTTGATATGCTAACTCGTTTCTTAGCATTCGTTCACAAAATAGTTTACTGTCTGTTGTAAGATTTTTCTTCATCTCGTATCCTTTTACATAAACAGAGCCATATGCTACTGTTACCTTCTCTTTTTCGACGCATGTCCTGAAGTGGTATCTTTTACGCTGCCTCAGCTTCTGCAAATCATCATAAAACTCTGGTCCTTCTTTTTCAATTTCCTTCCAAAACTTATCAATGAAATAGTTATACAAAGCAATATCTGCATTGTTCCATTTCTTGATCGATTCCTCCTGCTCAGATGTCAGTACACGCTTGTTCTTGTCCAGCCTCTGATTCGCTTTGAAGAACACGACATCATCAATGCTCCAACATAGTCTCCTCTTCAAAAGAACCATTGATTCATCAAAGTGCTCCATCATCAAGACGAGGTCAAAGTCTTTATCAATGGTACCGAGTGCCCTCCTTATCATTGTTGCATTGTCAAAATGTTTGTAATCTAAACCAAGATCAAAGAGCATAGGATTTTTAATCAAATGAATATTTCGATAATGTCGGGCAATATTCTTTATGTTCCTTAGAGTTGGTGGATGTTTAAGAAAAAACTCAAGTGGATCTCTCCTTTTCTGGATATTTAGAATGTATGGCAAACTCATGTAACTAAATGTAGATTCCCATTGCTTTACTGGCTCGCGCAGAATGGTTATATATGAAGTTCGTTCTCTGGGAAAGAGGTAGTTCAAAGACTTTCTACTATATCTAGCATGATTTGCTAAAATGTTAGGTATGTTGCCATGGTTGTCCCTAGCATAACCGAGTCTGAACGTATTAGGCCAATTGAAAAAGGAATAGGTTTCGTCTTTAGGAAGTAACATTGTTAAATTCTTCCTATCAGCGTAGCGGTTTAAAATGTTTGTTAAGGTGCTACTGCCGGTCTTATGAGTCTTCAAGAATACAACATAGTTTTGTGGTTGACATTCTGGCATGGATGAAATAATCATCGTTGTGGAATTCAGCGTAGGTATTGGTGTCCTGTCGTATTGGAGCCCTGTAGTCCTAACATAGGTTGCCACATGCCTGAAAATAAGAGCATGATTGTAAGTGAACAACATGTTGCTTGGAGAAGCTTATTGTCTATCTAAATCATGGGTTTTGAACTCCTTAGGGCACCTATGTCATTTGGAAATACGTCTGCTAATAGAAAACCAGTTCATATGCTTTACATCATTCAAATGTTATTAGATTTCACTTGATAGATGAATTATCTTAAGCTGAACATGACATACACACTTTTTTCCAAAAGAATAAACTATTTTTTGCTGAGCTTTAATATTCTTAAACTTTTTCGGTTCTGAGCCTTAATTTATTCTCAAATTATTATTAAATACCGAAAGTGTAACTGTGTCTGAAAATCAGAGGATTATATTCAAAAATTTGTTGAGTCTTACTTTATCCTAAAGCAGAATGAAATTGGAGCAGAACAGCAAATATTGTATCGATAGTGAAAAAGTTAATCTACAAGCAGTACTATAGCTCAATTACGCAAAATTCTATGTCATGATGAAACTTGAGCCTTGTATTATTTTAAAATTATTCATAAATTTCAGCGACTCTGATCCTGAATATTCTTATAAACTTTATACTTATAAAAAGTGTGTAATTCTACACATTAAGTCATTTTCATCTGTTTTTTGCATATGTGATCTCATTCAATGCTCTCTGCTAGGCCTATCAATTATACGAGCAATTTCAGTTGCATGCCACCGACAGTTTCTAGCTGATGGTATTTGGATCTCAGACTTTTAATAGACAAGGGCATTGAAGAATAAGATTGCTGAGGATCCTGAGGAGATTTCCAATAAGCAAAAGTTGAGGTATTTACGTACTGCAGTAAAATATTCTTCACTTGCGTTAGTCTATATAACGCGCCAATTTCGTTTGGCTAGAAGCTTTCAGAAATGAAGCATAGGTTCTTCTTTTGGCAGGAATTTTTAAATTCCCTTCCTCCTAACTTCTTGGGAAGAAGGGAACTGAAAACATTTTCTATGGAATAGCAATGCTTCACTTGTGAAAAGATTTGCACTGCTGGATTTTCAGAAAATCCTCTTTGGGGGAAGGCAGAACAGGGTGTGGCGAAGGGAAGGGGAGTTATAGGGGCGCGTGGGCCCTGGGGAGTAACTAGGGAGTAGGGATTGCTTAGCCTCCTTCCATAGCCAAAGTTGAAGTGCCATCTGCTATGAAGGAAGAAAGAGGAAAGGGAGTCAGAGGGCGGAGCCCCAAAAAAATGTTTTGACCACGCCCTTTGAACATTAGGGAAAGGTCGTTTTGGATGCACAAATACCCCCTTTTCTAGATATTGCTCTTGCTATTTCAAAGCTACCTTTCAACATATTGATGTTATTGCAGGTTTTAGCGTTTCTAGGAAACAAACTTCTTTATCATTAGATGCAGCAGCCCCCTTGCCCCTCATAACTACGCCACTGATACACAGAGTTGAACTCCTATGACATGATTGCTCAAAGCATCTACTCTTGAGTCCAGAATAGACGGGGGCTTTGGAATTATAGGGGCTATTAGACACTTCCTGTAGACGTAGTAAAGTGGAGACTGGAATAAGCGGGGTGGATGGAAAATTTCTCTAGTCATTAATAGGTATGGATGGGTTTTAGAAGTAAGCAGTTTCAAGTGTAATTAAAGCTGATTGAATTACAAACTCAAAAACGATAAACAGGGGGTCTCGAATTAGGGTGTCCTAGGTGGAATTTTGTCAAATAAGTAACACGTAGGGGGAAACTTTTATTCAGGATTCCTGAGTAATTCTTCTTACGAATTATTGGGGCGCATTTATGAATACAATATAATGCAATGTAATTTAATGTAATCGATCATTTATACGCGAAAAAATAGCCCTTCAGAAACTAAAATATTACATATACATAAATACACTTTGAATAATATATTAAGAAAAAAATTAACAGGCATAATGGCGAGTAATACTAATATTGTTGCTCTTCTAGGGGGTCGTGTTTTCAGTTATTACTTTTGATCAGCCAATAGATGTGCTATTAATTTCTGTTGGAAGCAATTGAGAGTTGAGGTCTCTCGTATATCAACAGGCATATCATTTCATAATCTTGGAGCCGAGTATTTGAAGCCATTTTTTGCTTGTTCCGTATTTAGTCTTGAGATTTGAAGATCATGGCAATATTTTGTTTGATACTTTGAGTGGACTGATCTTAAATCAAATTTATCCCAAGGACTTTCAGGGCTTAGCTTGTTTTTAATCCCATATGTCATAACTAGTCGATCAAATGAGATTAGACTACTGACGTTCAGCCAATCACAGGACCAGATATCTGTTACTCTAGCAGTTTCAATTATCATATTGGCTCTATTCTGCAATCTTTGCAGAGTTTCGATTTTTCTCGCTGGGAGACTTCCCCAGATTACATCAGCCTAGCGAGGATGACTTTCCACAATAGCATAATAAACACTACATAGCTTGGACTGAGGGAGAATATTTTTCAGCTTCTTTAATGAAGCAAGGGTCCCCTCAGATCTTACTCTTAACACTTTTAAATTGCTCATCCCAATTCAGATATTCATCCACCATTACTCCTAGTGATTTGGTATTAAAAATTCGCTTAATTTCCTTGTTACTTAACTCTTATCCAGTCGGAGCATTTGTACCCTTTGCTTTCATCGGATGACCTAGGATCATATATTCAGCGTTTGAGGGGTTGGGACTAAGCTTGTTCACTCTCATCCATTCAGTAATGTTATGCAGCTCAGCTTGTGCATCAGCTACTAGTTTCTATTTTGCATTCGATGCTATTGTAATATTGATATCATCAGCATAGATGTTCACTTTAGAGTATTTTAAGCATCTTTCAAAATCATTTAAATATGATATGAAAGGAGGGGGCCTAGACAGGAACCTTAGAGTATACCACATGTAACTTCCCTCTTTTTAGATTTCTTGCCATTTAGGGAACAGCATTGTTGTCTGTTATGTAGGTAGGACTTAAACAACTTCCCAGGGATCCCTCTGATGCCATACGCCATCAGTTTTTCGACAATGATTCTGTGATATACCGTATCGAATGCTTTTTTTAGATCTAAAAAATCGTTGAATTCAGTTTTCTGTGGTCTATATTTTCATATCAGGAGTCTGTGCTACAGATCAGAGATGTTACTGTCAAGTATAGTTTTTGGAATGCAGATTAATTTCTAGTAATTACTTTATTTGCCCTCAAGAACTCATAAAGTTGGTCATGAAGTATTCTCTCCAAGATCCTTCAGAAAACCGAGATGACTGAAGTTGGCCTATAGTTATTGACATAATTTTTTGCAGCTGATTTGAAAGTAGGGGTAATGCTGGCAATTTTCCAACTATCTGGAAAAACTCCATTCGTTAGCGTTGAATTAAAAATCATTGTCAGAGGTTTTGTAATAAGATCCCTTGTAGTAAATTCAGACTGTTTACATGGACTCATGGATAGCTAACGGTTGGAGCACAAAATATAGTGCTGCGTGGCTATCGTATCGTCATTCCTGTGTCTCTTCAACAACGTGCAATTGACAATGCTCATGAACAGCACCAAGGAATTTCCAGAACAACATCCAAATTGCGCGAGAAAATATGGCTTCCTGGGATAGATGATATGGTGCAAAATACGATTAGTACGTGCATTTCATGCCAAGCAGTTAGCCAATCAGATCCTCCAGAGGCCATCAAATTATCGGCAAAGCCCGAAGGACCATGGGAAAAAGTACATATTGATTTTTATAGACCATTACCATCGGGGAACATTTACTAGTAGTTATTGATCGCTACTCTCGATTCCCCGAGGTTGAGATGGTCAAATCAACTAGAGCCTCCATTGTCATTCCAAAATTGGATTGAATGTTCTCCGTGCATGGGATTCCGAAAATTGTCATGTCAAACAACGGACCTCCATTTTCGAGTGCAGACTTTGCCAGATATGCCACTACTCTTGGTTTCACATATCAGTTTAGCACTCCATACTGTCCTCAAGCCAATGACGAGGTAGAAAGATTTAATCAGTGTTTTGGAAAAGCGATCCAAATTGCTGTTTCGGAAGGAAAGGTGTGGAAACAAGAACTCCAGAGATACTTGTTTCAATATAGAGTAACACCTCATTCGATCATTAGTGTTACTCCATGTGAACTTCTTTTTAACCGAAAACTACGAGGGAAGCTTCCATCTTTATATGTGCAGAAAATTGTAAATGTGCATGATATAGCGAAGGAAAGTGAACAGCAAAAGCGGACGCATCAGAAAGTATATGTAGACGAGCGAAGAAAAGTAAAATACAGTGCAATAAATGTAGGTGATCGTGTGCTAGTAAAGCAAGAGAAAAGAAATAAACTTTCCACACGATTCAGTACAATACCATACACAGTAATTGGCCGCAATGGAACAAAGATAACTGCATGAAACAACCAGAATTACACCATCACAAGAAATGTGTCTCATTTCAAGGAAATTAAGCCTCGTAATAAGAATGAATCAGAAACATCAGACAATGAGAGTGAAGGAAAGTACCAGCAAGCTGAAAATAGAAAATCAGTTAGAGTTTGACATTCACCTATGCGATATGGCAATCCGGTACCCTCACATCTTATATCAAAACTGTGAAGATCAGTATAAAAGAACACTTTTGAAAGGAGGGGTGATGTAGTAAATTCAGACTGTTTACATGGAAGCTGTTTACTTTTGTATTATTATTATTATTATTATTATTATCACTGGTGTTGCTGTTGCTTTTTATATATACATGTCATACTGTTTTGGAATTGGAATTGTTGTTGTAAGCTGAACGCGAAACATGTCTATTCTATGAACATAGCCCTCCGATATAACAGACCTATAGTTATTGACATCATTTTTTGCACCTGATTTGAAAGTAGGGGTAATTCTGGCAATTTTCCAAATATCTGGAAAAAATCCATTCGTTAGCGTTGAATTAAAAATCATTTTCAGAGGTTTTGTAATAAGATCCCCTACATCTTTAATGATAGTTGTTGGGATCTTATCTGGACCCGCCGCTTTTCCATTCTTCAAATTTTTAATAGCATTATGCATATAAGTTTCATTTATAGTTTTGAATGTCATTACGTTTGACTCAGGTGTAATGTAGCAGAGACAATCATCATCTGGCTTCAAAGTGATCTTCTCTGCTAGCTTAGGACCAACTAAAGCAAAGTGGCGATTCATTGCCTCCACTACATCCCGCTCACGTGTTAGATATTTACTTTCTACTTCTAAACTGGAGAGTGAAACTGTCTCAACAGTTTTGTCGAGTACTTTATTTATTGTTCGCCACATTTTCGTAGGGTCTCTTATATTTTCTTCGATTAACCCATTGTAATAATCCCTAATAGATATACGTATCCTTTTTGTTACTTGATTACGCTTCCTTTTGTAAGCCGACCATATTTCGGTAGAGTTTTCCGCTTGCACCTTCACAGACGAAAGCCATGCTTAATGAAGATAGGGAGGAAGATTATTCGGCTATCTATAACGTTTGCCAAAAACGGTTTGCTCATTCAAAACTCACCTTTTTCGTGAAAAACACTGCGATATTGATACATAGCTAAAGCGGTATTGCAAAAACAGGAACAGTACACACATTGCACTATGGAGTAGAATCAAACCCTTGTAGGTCATGCCAACTAATGATAGCTCTTCCCAATTTTTTAAGATGTTGAGTTCTGTAGCAATCTATCGCCGCTTAGAATGCGACGCAATAACTGTTTCCTCGAAAAATGATAGTTTTGAGGAATGTTCCAATTACAAATAGGTCAATGTAGTGGCCTGGTTTTGTTTTGTTCTATTACATCGATTTACAGCCACGTCGTTCTCTAATTTATTCTTTTCTCATCTATGAAGACTTCACCAACAGTTACTTCAGCATTACAAAACGCATTCGATTGCATTGTCGAATATACATCACATCAGCATAGCGCTCAAATCTTGATTGGTTAATACATTTGCTCACAACCGAATTCTCCTTTCCGTCTCAGCCAATAGCAGGCGGCGAATTCATCAAACTCTCACCTAAGAAATAATTTTTGCAAGTAAGCATCCATCGAAAAAACCCCATGAGGCCTTATTCGAAAGAAGCATAATTGTAAAATAATATCTTATTTCAAGAAAGCTCTCACAGAACATGACTTTCATGATGATAATAAAGAAATGGAATGGCCTTGTGTGATTTTCAAATTTAGCTGATTGAGAAAATTATGTAGTTTATTTATCAACCTTTGAGGAAAATGCAAATCTTTGAAATAAGCCCCCCCTCGATTAAGCTTTCTCTACCGAATAAGCCCCCACACAAAAATACATTTTTGCAAATAAGCCCCTGGGGCTTATAGTAGGAAGCTGTTATATAATGCCCGCTGCGCGTGCATATCTGCAAATTAGCCTTGGAAAGACAAGAAGTACCCCCACTTGCATGCATGAATTGATGACAACACATGTTGCTGTGAAGGACCATGTGACCCCCTGAGGGGTGTGGTTGAATTTCAGAGCAAAATTGTTGATAAAATGTGCGAGAAATGATAGTGAAAAAATGATCGCAAACCTACGCTAGGCTACACGGTTCAATAAAAGAAAGGAGGGAATGTAGAACCGTGTAGCCTAGCGTAGGTTTGCGATCATTTTTTCACTATCATTTCTCGCAAATTTTATCAACAATTTTGCTCTGAAATTCAACCACACCACTCAGGGGGTCACATGGTCCGTCACAGCAACATGTGTTGTCATCAATTCATGCATGCAAGTGGGGGTACTTCTTGTCTTTCCAAGGCTAATTTGCAGATATGCACGCGCAGCGGGCATTATATAACAGCTAGTCTTCAGGCAGCATGTAGTGTGAAAAGATAATGAATGAGCCAAGCGTGCAATAAACATAGATAATATAGTATCAATAACTGTTGCCGGATGCATTAATAAAAAGCTGTATTGTGACAAATTCAAAAGTTCTACAATTACGTTCAACATTTGTGCTCAGTGTGTGCATGCAGTCCTTTCTTAGGACCAAACAGAGCAGCAGCTCTTCCAAAAGTACTAAATTCAAGAGAAAAGGCCTTTTTCTGTCATTCAATTTTTCAAATGGTCTAAAGAGCCGTTCAAGGTCAGTTCCTGAAAGAGCGAGAATAAGCTTCAGTCTTACACTTTTTCTCTGGGCCTCAATCCCGATAACCGTGAATTATAATTCCACAAAGATCACCGCATTTATTGTTCAAACATTTGATTGCCGCACAATTGTCTCGTTCTACGGCACAATATATTTTTGCTGCCTTACCATTGTAAGTTATACCGCACGATAGACTCTGAAACAAAACATGACAGGTTCAACAATAAAGTCTCTTCGCCTCACAATCGATAAGGAATGTTGCACAATCAAATACATTGTCTCTGAGCATTCCAAATATGGAGATGGAAAGCAGACAATAATAAATACATTATGTCATTGCGCTGTACCTCTACGAAGGGAGATTAATCGAAAATTTCAGCACCGATTACTTTACTACCTTTAAATAAAGTATGTGTAAACTTCTACATCTGCTTCTTGGTGAAGTGTTGTATAAAAAATACCGGTTGAGAAGTTTTGACTGCCAAACGTAAGGGATGTGCGACGTCTGGATCCGCCACTGCGAATACGTAGATAAAAAATTCCCCTGAAGTCTATTTCGCTGAGAAGTCGCCCCTTGGATAGCAGTCTTCATGCAGGAGCATTTCTATGGTAACAGTAGTTGTTATTGGTTACGCGATCACAGTTGTTATCAAATTGGCCTAGATTTCTTTTAGTAATCACAAAGGCGACTAACTTGTCAGAAACAGAGAAAGAAGGTAGGGAAATTTTCTTCGCACTTACCGATGATTCTTTGTTGTATTTACTGTGAAAAGTAGCGGATAATATTATTGATGAGGCTAGTAACCAAAAGATCCTGAATAACCCACTTTGACCTTAAGAAACATCGAGCATTATTTATGATGATGTAAACAGTTGCTGCTTTTCCAAGATTGCTGTACTCCAAAGTTAGTGATCATAGTATTTAATTTAGGTTTATAAACAATAATCGATTGTTGTATCTTTTCGCTTATCTTTCCACACTTTTGATAGCATTCTCACTAGTTTCCATTGTGATTGTAGATATGGATATTGTAAATAAAATTGAGATTCCAAAAGAGGGAACGCGATTCCTATCGACATCACATTTCAAACTTGGACATGAGCCTCAATGGTTGGCCAGTAGAAACCCAGCTGCATTCAGAAGTACTTTCAAGAATGATTATCCACCTCAGGTCTCTGGGGAAAGAGAGAAAACAACCCTACTCCCACCAGCAAAAATTATGCATAGAGATGCAAGAATTGGTGGTAATCATTTGTCAATGACAAGGGATCACTATGTACCACACCCATTGCATGCAACAGGATATCAAAACATGCCTTATGCTCTCTCAAAAACAAATTTCAAAATGGATTCCGACAAGAAAGTTAATTCATTCAGGACAACTCACAATGAACATTATTATGAAAAGTCTCTCAAGGATGCCAGGAATGCTTCTTTGAGAACAGACTGGACAAAGAGCTGTATTCCACAAGGTACCAAGGGTTTTCAAATCGAATATTAACTTATTCTGGATTTAGGCTAAAATCAGTGGAGCTGTGGAGGGGACTTAGTGCAGCTCAGCCCCCTTATTAAGATTAAATGACTATCTGGGGGGGGGGGCTCAGCCCCCCTTTGAAACATATGCGAGGTTGGATAAGCTTGTAATTATATATCTGTCAAAGGAGGAGAGAGGGAAAGTATGTTGTTATCAAGAGAAGAAAAGTCCTACCACCCTATGTTGGCTTTCTCCTTTTTTAATACTTTCAAATGTAGATAAGTAAGAAACACATTGTCCTAAATTAGGAAATGGGCATGGTCAAAGGCATGGCCCATATACTATGTGCAACACAGTCCTTTTTACAATTTTAGGATGGTCATCATCATCATCTTGTATCCTATCTGGTTCTGACATTGATTACCTTATGAGTAACCTTTTCCCATGCTTTTCTGTCATATGTGTCATGGCTAACAGTGGTTGGGCTTTTACAAAACTGTTGTAGATATGTTTGCTGTAGTCTACCTTGTGCTCTTTTTCCAGGTATTAATCCAGTTGGAGATAGATACTCCAATCTCTCTTTTCTAAGAACATGACCCAAGAATCTCATTTTTCTAATCTTGTTTGATTTCAACAACCTTGTATTAAGGCCAATCTGCCTGAGGACATTTTCATTAGGATACTTACCCCCTGGTTAAAATGCTTACACAGTAATTGGTATCATCTAAAGCTCAATTTGCATCCATTTGTAGGGGACAGAGATAAAATTGGCTGGGAAGAGTCTGCATACAAATCAAGTTTTGTTCCATTTGGGGCTTCACTCAAACCTATAAAACATAGTGGTGCATTTAAAGGACCTACAACAATACAAGGAGATGCAAGGTTACATGAAAGTTCTTTGTATAGAACAACAAATAATGATTTCTATGGAAATAAATATCAAAGAAAAGTAGATGTTGATGAATCAATAAGGGTAAGTAGCAATAGCCTTCCTTTTCTTCTTTTCTATTCATTTGATTTCAGGGCAAAAACTATTTCTCAATCATTTCATTGGTAGTCAAACAATACACAAAGGTGGTATCAGGATGGGGCTATAGCCCACCCATCAAGACATACTAGCCCCCTGTTGAAAGGTGGAAATCTAATTTTTAGGGGATTTCTGCAATTCATAGTACCTTATTAACTGTATTTTAATCCCCTCATCAGAAGAGGCAGTCCCCCATCTGCAAATTTCTGACTCCACCCCTAAAGCAACAACAGCTACAATTAGCATAGAAAAATAGAAGATCCTTACCTACCTAATTTTATAATACTCATACATGTGTGGTTACTCTTAATCCTCAAATTCCTGCTACTCAAAAAGCCCCAACAGAAGCTCCCATCCTTTAACATAAAATGGTAGTAAGCCCCTTTGTTGAATATATATTCCCATCCCGGAAATGTGACTTTAGCCATTTGAGCTTATTTTGGTGCATTATTGAGTTACCAGAAATGTGTTAGTTTACTGGTTACAAGATTTGAAGTGATATAAAATAAACTCCTCTTTAATATGGCCCCCTGGAATTGTTAGAACTTAGACAAAAAAGAGCCACAACGATCGTAGTAAAATAACATAACTCATAGCATGCAGCAATCAATGAATAGTAGTAAAACGTAACGGAACAGAATCTCAAACATGAGGTAGTCATAAGACCGGAACCGGCAACACAGCAATAGATATAACAATACAATAGATAAACGATGTGCCACATGTCCATAGTATAGGTATCATGGCTTCCAATAGGAATAACTCACCCATCAGTGGCAATTTTTCAAGAAAAATCAGTGGGGAAGTAGTGATAAAATTTCTGAGTATTTTATAGTGAAGTTACCAAGTATTTGACAAGTAAAAAGCTTATAAGAAAATTGAAGCTCAGGAAAAAAAGTTGTTTTCTTCTACAAAGAAACATATATTTAGATTCAAGGGCACCAGATAGCACTTTGCCCCCTTCTCCCCTGAATAATAGCTACTGCTCCTCATGCAAAAGTAAAGTAAATAGATTAGCCTGCAGGGGGTTAGCTTGAGGATATTATTTGTTTTTCTATATTGTTGCTCTATATTTGTTTTTATCTGGCAGTCAGGGTAGTGAGGTAGGAATTGGTGTAGTAGATTCTCTAAAATGAGATCTTTTGGTAATTTTTGTCAAGATTGATACAGTAATGAGCATGGATGTCATGTTTAAGTCCCTACTTTGATATATACCAGCTGATCTGAGTTTTTAGTCAGTACAATTTTTTGTGTGACTTGCACCCTTCTTCATAACTATCTCTTTAGTATCCAGCTACAAATATACCACAAGGAGACAGAGAAAAATGTGTGTACTTTGAGTCAACACAACGAGAAGATTTTGGGCCTCCAGAAGTAGATAAAGAGCCTGAAGATAGAAGCAGTGGATTAGTGAAACGACGTTCGACTGGCTTCAGAATGGGTGATCACAGATTAGATTCATACAATACTACAACTCATGATGCATATCAAAAGGTTTCTATTGAAGGTAATTCAATATGTTTTTAGAACAAAATAGCAAAAGTGAAAGCAGAAAATGACACCACAACTATTGCCAAAGCTAAGTAAACAAACAATAAAAAACTGACTATTTGTAAGGGCTGACCACTTCAAGTTGTGAAAACTGCTGTTATTACTGTGTCCTATGCTCTTTTCTAAACTTACTCTCCAAAGTGCTTTTGAAATGACTTTCATAATATTAATGTGGAAAAAGAATATAAAAAAGCACAGACAGTTATATTTGAAATAGATTGCAGAAAAATTTGAGAGTGCTGTTTGTAATTGAGAAGTAAAGATATTCTTTTTTCATTTTCAACCCCAAATATCCATTTACTGACTTTCATTATATTGAAACTGCACTTATTGCTGGCAACTAAAACAGCAAATGAAAGAGCAAACTGATTGACTGATAATTTTATAAACAAAAAGTTAAGGTGCTACTGACAGATGAAGTATTAAATAACTGATTCTAAAAAAATAGATGGTGTTGCACCCCACACTTTCTTTGGCATGTCCATGCGGATAGTGTTCATTGTATTGCTGTTATTTTGATGTATGCTCAAACATGCTGACAAACCCCAATATTGTAGAGATATATCAACAGCCTCTGAGGCCAAGGGCAAATTCCCCCTCAGTTATGCAGTGACACTGTGATGGAATATGTTAAATTTAACATTACTTCTTGATTTTCTAGGAGGGAGAAACAACATTATCAAAAGACCAGAGGGTAAAAGCAATTTTCTTGAAGGTGAAATTGACAGTCTCAAGAACATAGAGAGGTTCAGCACCACAACAAACAGCTCCCAGTTCAAACCAGTGAGTAAAAGTAATAAGTCAAGCATCAAAATTAATCACAGGCATAGAAAGCTCGAGATATAAATCAAATTCTCATTTTTGTTTATCACAAGTAGCCTTCCTTATAATTTCATATGGAGTTTAATTTATACAGAATGAAAGAGTAAAATTTTGAAAAACAAGGTTTAATTGTGGTATTGGTAATATAGAATATGAAGCTATATAGAAAAAGATGAAAAACCAAATGAAATCCAGAGCTTAAAAAAGTGCAAATCTGCCAGTTGGAGACATATTAAAATATGGCATTAGAAGGAAGGCACTTTTAGACATTTCCTTTTGTATTGTACTCTATAAATATTTCTCTGGATCATTTTATTAACAATGTTCATGGTCTGAGGCATTAAAACAATTTTTTCCTGCCTCAGTGAAGTCATTTAAGTGAAACATAGGTTTTCCACCTAAGTTGGTATAGTAGCTCATTTCATACTCTTTTATTTTCCAGCCACCATTGGATTTCGCTAACCCAAAGGTTGATGGATCTAAACTGAGGACAGCATCAAAAGTCCACTTAGGAAATGATGATCAATTGAATTCCTATAACACAACAATGAAAGATAATTTCAAAGTGCAAAAAGGCAGTATTGAAAAGCCAATTGGTGATGTGCACAGCAGTAGCATACCAACTGATTATTACAGTAAGACTCAATTTCAATTACTAAGTGAGAAGAGAATGAAAGACCATGAATGCTTCTATTTCACCCTGTTTCAAGATATTTGGAACAGCAATGCCATTATGAAAAAATTCTCTATCACTATGTGGGTACTTGGTAAATGGAATATTTTAGAATGCTCCCTCCCAAACAAAAACATTTTTTCATGTATGTTGCACAAAAATGTCTCTAATGTACTAGAATTGAATGCTAAGACATAAACAATACATAAGTTATCATTAGCAATGTTCATTCTTCTTCCAGAGAACTATGTAGAAGTGCCAACTTACAGAACAGACTTTAAAGGAAATGAAATGGCAAAACTAGCTCTAGATCCAGCTGTAGTGGCAAAGGTGACATATAGTAATTCATCTTTTACATACTATGGGTTAATTGGTAGTAGATAATGAACTAGATACCCCCAAAGCTTCTATCAAGCAGTTCAGGTTTATCATTTTTACACACTTTCTTCCTATCATTTAATAATTGTACTGGTTTTCTTGTTATGTTCTAAGCTAGTGGGGGTGTCACACCCCCAATCTTTAGTGATCTTGTCAGTAAATTCGGATTAAATGACATTTGTCAGTACATGACTGCATGCTTTGCCCATAGTCAAAATAGTGTTGAAAATGGCATTGTTAGCATCAATGTACCCATAAAAATAAGAAGTCCTTGCAAAGAAAACCTTGCTGTTGA
The DNA here is from genome assembly GCA_900291935.2 of Cassiopea xamachana. Classification (NCBI taxonomy): domain Eukaryota; kingdom Metazoa; phylum Cnidaria; class Scyphozoa; order Rhizostomeae; family Cassiopeidae; genus Cassiopea; species Cassiopea xamachana. The sequence goes on along the minus strand of OLMO02000294.1, from coordinate 6,676,051 downwards.
TAAATCCTCATCTATGTCAGTAAATTCACACCTCTGTCAGTAAATTCACACCTGTCAGTAAATTCACACCTCTGTCAGTAAATTCACACCTCTGTCAGTAAATTCACACCTCTGTCAGTAAATTCACAGCTTTATTAGCTTCTGTCGGTAAATTATTGCTTTACACCCCCCCGCAAAAAAAGAGGTCAAGCCACACCACTGGTTCTAAGAAGCATTTATGAACTATGTTCTAATAAAATTCCCTATATTGCTGTATATGATGCTGTAAAGATCAAATTCAATTAAATTCTGTGTTGCATAAATGCACATTGTGTATTTTTTACTTCCATTTGAATGACATATGATATCATATCATATTTAAAATTCAAATTTTCATTTACAGCTAAAAAAATCAAGTGTATACATAACAGACCCTTCATTCATGGAATATAGTACAACCCACAAATCAACTTATACACCAAAGGAGAACAGTAGAGAAAGAGTAAATGAAACTGGGAAATTACAAAAAAGTTCTGTACCAATTGGTACAATGCAAAGCAATTGTAGCTAGAAGTGAATATCTAATCCTATTTACTTATGCGTATGGCAGGCAGAGTGGTCTTTGTAGGGCTGGTAGCCATTGTAAATGAAGATAATTGTGTTGAGGTTGATTGTAAAGCACAATATGCAAGGAGATGAAGTATATACTCCACTGAAAATCATAAAAAATTTAATGAATAATGCAACTACATAATTCAATGTTAGACTTTAGTGCAAAGGAAAAACACATATAATACCTTATACTATAAAGGTTTTTTCTGAGATTGAAAGAAATAGCACCATAACCATTGCAAAAAGTGATATCAATGATAATAGAAGAAACCTATATGTCATTGATGAAAAAAGAAATCATTCACAAACACCAAAAGCTAAACTGGAGACTAGTTGTTTTTTATTTCCATCCCTACAGGTGGAATCCATCTCTTTGTATGGTAAACACTTTCACCAACTTTCCAATCCTTAACATCTTTCATTATCAATGCTTCTTCTTCATAATTTTCTTTCATTTCTCTAAGCACTCTAGAAAGGAAATAGCATAGTTTTATTTTTGGCATCATGCATCTCAGAATGCAACAATTCCTTTCAAAATTGAGTGAAGGTTGAATGAAACATCCTGGTAGATTATACAAAAGCTTAGATGTTTGCAAGTATCCAGTATGAAATTTTTTCTGTTTAATAACTTGTTTAAACATATGTTATTGTCTGCATCATGTTGTAGTTCTCTAATTAAAATGTTTACCATATACCTAATAAATATGAAGACAAAACTGCAGCTACTAATTAATCCCATTATAGCCCACCACCAAAGAAGACATGGCTAGCTCAACACTGTCAAAGCGAATAAAACTGGAGTTTTCAAGATTTTGTAGGACATACAGTTAAAACTCATATGCAATAACTTTTGATAGAGATAGCATTTACAGTATAGAAGGGCTTTACTTCAAGGTGATTTACCTTCTGTCATACTCTGCTTGTAATATAGGCATTAATGCTATTCTTCCTGCCATTGTTTCTTTTTCCAATTCTCTAAAATCCATGACTAAGCATTTAATCTACTTTATACAAGTGAGTTGCAAATAAAATAGATACAAGATGCTAAGGCATAGTTTAGACAGCACATTGGTATAAGCATGAAAACAAAGAGGAGAGTGGTACTGTAGGGGGTGTTGGATGTCTAACCCCCCACTTTTGCTGAAACTGTCAGTAATTCTATAGCTTGTTGGTAAAAATACTTGCTTTGTGGTCATTGCTTGTCGGTAATCTAATATTGTTTGTCAGTAATCTATCATCTTTTGTTGGTAATTCTGGGTCATTTAGTAGCATGTCAGTAAATTTTTGTTGCTACACCACCCACTCAAAGTGTATGAAAGTATGGCGCTGCCTTGTTTTTGAATTTATTTGTCATTTTCATTTTTATCTTTTTGTTTGTTGTGAGCAAGGTTTAGTAGCTGGAGGCTGAGGTTTTTATTGTTATTTTATTGGTTTTAATTTGTTGATTGCATTCATTTGGAGTAAGTCAGTGGATGAGAGTTGAAGTAGAAACAAGAGATTGTGAAATACCTTTACATTTTGAATGGATGAACAGTGAATTACTCGATAAAAATAAAGACAAAGAGATGGCATAATAAAGACAAAGAAGACAACTCAAGAACAAGACCTAGTAACATTGAACATTTTTACAATATTTGCTAGGACAATTAAACTTCTTGGGTTGTTAGTCAATTTTTGATGTTCTTTTTATTTCTTGATTGAAAATTATACAGTCCTCTAAAATGAAAAACCAACGAGATTTCTCACACAAAGGTCTTTTAGTACACCACTGAATACAAATCATAGAAGTTAACTTAAAATTGCATTGGGCTTAGTTATTCTATGTTTATACTTATTAATACTAATAAGTATGAATGTAAACATCGCCAGGCTTAATGAAATTTTCCATAGTGTAACTATGATATATCAACTTATGCCATTTAGCATAACCCAGTACACATCCTGTGATTTTTGCTTACCAAAGATCCTGACTCAAAAGTTTGTTTACTGCACAGACAATTTAAATTTCTAAGAATTCATGGTGTGTGTCTAATGTGAATTCCTTGAATTCTTTATGCAGAGCAGATTTTGACATTTTTACAAATAGTATAAAGTGTTTGACTTTTTCCTTCCCTAAATTCATAGTCAGAAAAGCACTAAACTGATTGTACATCCCAAACATTGGAAAGTGCACAAGCAAGTACACAGACAAGATATTGCAGGTGTGCAGCAAAGTTTCCAGTCTGGCCAAAGATCCTAGCCAATATTTGTCTAGAAAAAAATGGCTTGCCATTTGAGCTGATGAAATAGCTGGCTGCAAGATTTGATGACAGAGTCCAGTCCACAAAAAGGGTACACCTAAACTTAATAAAAGTAGATATAGCCTTGGAAGACTGCTCTGTAGATTAACAACTGGAAGAAATGCTGTGGAACTACACTGAAAGCCTTACGCTGAAAGCCAATGCACTTCAATACCACTTCTACTCAATAGAAAAGAAAGACAGCAAGAGGTGATCCCGGGAAAATTTTTTGGACCACACCTTTTCCATCATAGGCAAACGCCCTTTTTACAATAAAGAAGGCACTAAAACAATGAGCACTCATTGACAAAATTGTTTCAACCAAGGCTTTAGGGACCCCTAAAACCTTGATAACTATTGATAATTACATCCACAGGCTCAAGACTTCTGTTGAATGCTTCTACATACCCTATAATGTCGCATAAAGGTGCCAGAGCCTATATCAAGATATTTAAAATTTCTGCATTTTCAATGTCACTTTGAATTACCTTATTCTCTAGCCCTGATTACTAGGACTATACATAGAAAGCAAATAAAATACTGTTATGGAGCTTGCAACTACTTAAGTAATCTCAAAGAATAAAAAAAATACACTGGGACTATCTAGAAGTCTATGAAAGTTTGTGTGCCAGGAAAGCCAGAAAAAAGGAGAAGCGGGACAAGAGGTCCCTTTTCTAGCTTAACATTAAAGACTTAACATATTTATTACATATGCTTTTAAAACATCGCATTATTTATGTCACTTCTCACTATCAATAAAAGAAATCTGATACTTGAAAAGCAGGGCCGGATATATTTAGCGCCGCCTAATATGCAGCTTCATCAAATGGAACAGGTCGAAATATCTACAAGTAAATATGCTATCAAAGAGACTTAAGGAAAATTTGTGCTAGAGGCATTTAATGCTTGTGCATTACCTTCTCTTGCGATTCCCCATTATAATAGTGTAAAACCCATACGACATAACCACTCCACATCCTAAGAACATGGCAACACCAGAAACTCCTCTTTTTGGCAAGTTTCTTGCATATTCAATTGCAGGATATCCTCCTGCACGCGGCATATCTTGTTTGTACGGAATTCTCCTCCCGAATGTGGACGCCATTTTCGTAATCTGTCGCTCATACCAATCTCGTTCACGACGTGTTAAACGAGGTTACAGCGCAAGCAAGTTGAATCTGCTTCAATATTGGTGCAGTATATTGCAGGTCAGAGTTCACTTACATCTTACATTGAAGTGAGCACATCAAAGAGCTAGGTAATTTTTTTGCTACTACTAGATGACGGAAAAACATGCCAAATTGTCTGAAATAATATATGTGGCAATATAATTTAGGTTGTGCAACTTCTTTCTAATACACATTTGATACAATTTTTGTTATTTTATCAATCACAACTGTCTAAAATGTGTAATTGAAATATCAACATCTTTCAGATCTATTTATGCAAATGCTAAATATTCTTCTGATTAGCATTAGAACAAATAATAATAAAAACAGAATAACATGTACAATTTATGCAAATGAGCAGCCTTCTTGCAAGAAAGTCTAATCTTTGTCCACATTATAGGGCTCATCTAAAGGTACAATTCCACTATCAGCAATAACACAATCCTTCTTTGGTGTGGTTCCATCGACTTCTGTTTCTTCAACTTTCTTCACTACATCCTTCAAATAGCAATGGACAAGAAACATCACTGGCATGGTAATAAAAAGGGAATAAAAAAACTTATAGCAAGATATGTTTCAAGAGGATTTTAATTTAGCTACAGGTAATTTTTTCACTATTTCAATATCTAATATTATACACATAAAATGTTGGCTTACAAAAATTTTGAAATGCACATGTTTTGCATATGTGATGGCAATGTATTTGAAAAATAGTAAGCAAATCATCTCACCATGCCATTCACTACTTTGCCAAATACAACATGTTTTCCATCTAACCAAGATGTTTTCACTGTTGTTATAAAAAACTGGGAGCCATTTGTATCTTTTCCAGCATTAGCCATACTTAGCCATCCAGGTCCAAAATGTTTTAGCTTAAAGTTTTCATCATCAAATCTTTCACCATAAATACTTTTCCCTGAAAATGTATCATATCCATAAATAAACTAGATACCCCACACATGAAATTCTCACACTACCATCTCAATACTACTCTACATGCTTGACACTATAATACTATATAAAAGGAAAGGACTTAATGACCCTGATAACGTATATTGGTAATTGGTAATTTTTGGTAAACATACCTCCAGTTCCATCTCCATTGGTAAAATCACCGCCTAAAACAAAGATACTTCTCCACTTACAATAAAACTGTTGTTGTATCTATTTCCAAAACAGCATAAAAATTAATCATCTGAGACTCTTCAAGTCATGTAACAGAATGATGTACTAGATATTAGTATTTTGTTGTGGTTTCCATTAAATGTAGGTGCAATATTTCAATGTCATTGTGCTAGATATCAAAACAACATTTTGGGCTTTATTGTCAAAATGATTGGCCTAATGTACCTGAAAACTATGCCAAATGTATACCTTGTATCATGAACTCTTTAATAACTCTATGAAACTTGCTCTTCTTGTACCCAAAACCTTTCTAGAAAGGAACCAAAAGTGTAGTTACATTGCCAAACAATCAAACGAATATTTTTTTCAAAAATAACAGTAAGGGCTAGCAAAATGTTGTTTTGGAAAATGACCTACCTCATGTGTTGCCAATGCAACAAAATTCTTCACAGTTTTTGGCACAGTTTTTCCAAATAATCCAATCACTATCCTACCAATGTTCTTGCCCCCAATCTCAATATCAAAAAATACCTAAAATAGATTCAATTCATTACAACCTGAAAGTGCTAGAACATACAAAAGGGGAAAAATTATGGAAATGATGGACCTTGTAAACATGGAAATATGGCCAAAATGTTCATTGCTAATCTTGCTCTATCTCATTAAAATATGCACAAACTTTTACCATGTTTTCCCTAAGGTCCTTTAATTTACAAGAGAATAGTTGAAAAAAATTATATTTGGTGAAAAAGAGGAATCAAAATTGTATATAAGGTACCAAGGTGCATTCCATGCACTTAAGCCTGAAGATCTCTGGCGTGGAGTTAGCTTTCCTTTTGGCATGGCAGTATGAATATAGCCTAGACTATACTCTTTGGCACACTGGTGTAATAAAATGCAAATCTCAACACATGGTTCTTTTGATCTTTGCACCTCAGGTGTACACCAACTTTCAACCCTGGTGTACACCTAAGGAGCAACTGGCATAACTCCAGCATGAGTTTTACATGGAATAGACCCTGGACTAGGCAGCACCTAAAATAACTAAATAGCAGATTAGCTAACTTACCAAATAACTTACTAACTAGCACCTATTTGTATGCCTCCTTATGTAGAGTACCTATTTGTATGGTCTTTCTCTGAACATTGTTGGTTGTTTTTAGTTAGTAAGTTATTTTGTATTCCATTTCCAGACTGGCAACTTTGCTGCGCGCATGCACTATCTTGCGCGCATGCACTATCTTGCCCGCGCAATAGTCTGCGCGCTTTCCAACATTGCACGATGTGGAGGTTTTCTGGCCCCGCATTTGAAGAGGTAAAAAGTTAACCACTTTGGATTATTCGCAAAAATTTCGAGACCCGATCAGCTCAAAAAAGCCCGGGAATTTATATCGGACGCCCACCATGATTCCTTAAAGACTGAAAGTGTCCACGCAGTAAATAAACCTTCAAAACTGGCTCCATTTACTACATTCTTAGGCCCATTGTTTCTATAGTTTTTCATCCTTATTGTAAATTGGCAAAGGAATGATGACTTCAAAAACTAAAAATATGTAATGTGATACTCGGTTTAGTATGAAATACACCAAAGTGCTGTGCAAAGAAGAACGATATCAAAGAGTAAAGATGCACGCGGAGTTGAAGTTACCTGCACTGTGACTTTGGGTCCTTTGCCTTTCTTTTTTCCAGCATCTGAGAAAGCAAAATGTTGGGCAATAAATAGAAAACCAACAAGTATACTGATGACAGCTATTGCCTTCATTATTCTCTTCAGTCTTAAGGTTCTCTGTATCCAATTCCACCGAAACCAAAGGGCCATGCAAATGCCAAATCACCAGCCTAGGCCTAGTCTGTCTTTACTGGAATCGAGGGTAGCGGAAGTGCTAAATACAATAGGAAATCCGTGAAATGAATTGTAGACAAAAGAATGACAATAGTTTATTTTTGGTTGTCATTATCTTGGTCACTAAGTCTCACTTCCGCGATTTACTTAGCAACGTTCAAACGAGTACGAGTTCCATCGATAAAGACGTAGCTTCCAAAATGCTCGTAATTACAGGTAGTTACAGTCATAAACGTGCAGCATTGAATCTTTTTATTGAGATGTTGATCTGAAGTAAACAGAAAGTACTAGAAAAAGGAGATCATTTTACCACCACTTGATTTGCTGGAGATGTTTTCTGTGAAGTGATTGTAACTCATCACTATAAACTCTACTACAGCATTCCGTTAGTGGAAAAACAGCGATAGCAGAATATAACCTTGTTTCTTTCTTTATGGGGAGAGTTTACGAGGACTCAGTTGATTTGCTCGCTTGAATTTATTTTTATGCAGTTCTCATTTCGCACTTTATTTCGTGCTTGGTTTCATTTGCGACCCACGCTGTTTTGGTCTACTGACGGGTCAGTTTTTTCTATAGAAAGAAAATCGCTTGTCGAATTTTGGCTTAATGACGAATAATTGTATATGTCAGTGTACTGAGATGCTTGTAGCAGTGGAATGTTGACTTATGATGGAAAATAGAGCACCAAGGCCTGAAAATGGTGCACCAGAATCAGCTACCAAATCATGGAAGACGATGTTTAAGAAGTCAAAAATAGAGCCAGCCAGGTCATCAGAAGTATGGTGTAAATCAGTCTTCGTAGAAATTGAAAGAGATAGAGTAATTCGGGTTTTGCAAACTATGCCTCTTCAGTCATTTACCAATGAATCAGAAGAAAGGAAGATGTTTTTTGTACATGGTGTAGGAGGGTCAGCTGATATTTGGAAGAATCAAATGATATACTTCAATGCAAGGGGATACTCAACAATTTCCCTTGATTTACTTGGTCATGGGCATAGCTCAAAGCCACGCTTAGCAGAATCATATAGCTTTGAAAACCTTGCAAAGGATGTTTTACAAATATTTGATATGTTTCATGGAAAAAGGAATATTTTAATTGGCCACTCATATGGTGCATCATTTGTTACTCTTATTGCATCAGAAAGAAAGAGAGCAGTTTCAAAAGTTATCCTCATAAGTGGTGGCCCTCCCACTTCTCTAAAGCCTGAGAGATTTTCAGTGTTTTGCCTTCCACTTGTAATATTCGGGCCACTCAAGTCCCTTGTTGTGCATAGATATAGATCGTAAGCACTTGTCATATATTCCTTGTTCAAACTTTTCAATTTACATTGTATCTATTGTATACATATGGGCTTTTATTGGAATTCATTTTTTTGCATTATGGATGCAACCTGCTGAGTATCCGTGCATATAAGTTTCAAAAGTTCTTGGTTTTCTGTTAATTTATAAGTTTCTATTTTTTGTCAATTGAGTTTTTAGGATTCTACTATTTGCTTTGTTTTCTAAGCTGTTTTTCATTAAATATCTAGGTTGGCATTCCATTCAAATGCATCTTCATATAGTGGGTTCTCATTGCCAGCATATGCATTGAAAGCTATCATGCAAGGCCAGGTATGGGTGCAATTTTGGTGTTCACATTTGCTTCCTTAATTTTTGATCTCACATTTATTTCTCATTTTTCGAAACATCATATCTTACAAGTATTTGAGCATTTGCTTGTCTAGTACCCTTTAAATGTTATGTTGCAATTTCTACTACTTTCTAGAACTGGCCACAAGGTGATGAAGAATATCATTCAGATTTGCTTGTACCTGTTATCCTAATATATGGGAAAAGTGATAAATTTGTCACTTTAGAAGAAGAGCAGTGGACTGAAGAGGTAGTGAGCCAGATATGGTGATATCATTTCCTAATCTACCAAAGCGCTATGTCTCACCTTGATGTATATTATTTGGTATTTATTTGTTATTTTCTCAATTAAACTTCAAATTCTCATAATGTGAGACTATATGTTGAATTTCTGTGTTGAAGTAGTGAATGCTTGGTGCACATGATAGGCTTGTTAATGTTTGGCAAGCTTTCTGCTATTGCTTTCTATTTTCAATTAAAATATAAGAATTTTTGATATTGAGTTAAGGCTTCTCATGTTTTGTAGATCATCTATGGCTCACACTTAGAAGTAGTTGAGGATGCAGGACACATGGTCATGATAGAAAAACCAGATGTGTATGTAAAAGATTTATATATTTCTTTCTGTTTTGCTATAATAGGGTGCTTGCTTTGTAGATTTGTCAAGCCACATTACAGTATCATCCTATTAGTTTAAGGGGCCATTCAGAAAGTATAGTAGACCTTTGGGGAGTAGAGATAGGGTGCACAGAGTGCGACAGCTTTTCAGGAGGGATAGAGCTGTTGAGGAACTGTGATATCACATTCCAAAACTCTGAACATTCTATTGTTGCCATTTCATCCAAGAATGGAATGCTGATTACTTGTCTCCTTATCACACTTTGTGATGTTTTGTAGGGGACGGATCAACTTTTCTTGTTGTTTTGTAACAATGGAGAAGGAGGGGTAAAAGATCCTTCCATAGGGGAGGGATCAACTTTTCTTGTTGCAAAGATAGCAATGCTGAACTAAAGGGGCTTGCTGGAAACCTTTGAATTATAGCAATATAAGTAGACAGCACACCCCAACTAGCCTGTAATAGAGACTATTCTACTCATACTTGTGTCAAAGAACATATCAAAACTTACACTTCTTCTCCTTATCATAGTTCTCTTCCAAGTTAGATTGCTGTTTAATGTTAAATTACAAAAGGACCACTTAATCCAAAGTAGTTTTCAGAACTTGTTAAAATTTTGCGCTAATGACCAATTAAACTCTCAAATTGAAGATGCTCTTGAATTATTTTTGGAATCTAGAAAATTCAGTCTAGAAATATAGAATGTACCACTGGTCATGCTAATTGAAAAATTTTTATACTGTCACATTTACATGGTTCAATGCTGTTACTATTAAACTGAAGGAAAAATTGCTGCTTACATTTTAGTATAGCAGGTGGTTGTAGTATGAAAAAGGATTGAAGGACACTTTGTTTGTTCATAATACCGGCTGGGATATTGTGCACTTTAATAATTCATCAAGGAAGCCAGCAATCCTTATATTTAATGAACTACATCATTCTCACATGAAAAGTATTTCACTAGGTATTGGCACAACACAGTTTACCTCTGCTTTTAACGCCTTAGTAGTTTTTTAATGTTAATCTATTCTTATTTTCTTGTTTATCTCTAGTGTCAATGAAATCATCCTTCGTTTTCTAAATCGTGATACGACAACACGATCCATGGTTGACCTGTCCTTATCTCCAGTGAATACTGATAGTAACAGCCACCTAAAGACATCAAGCAGCTGCCATGTGATTAGTAAATATGTAAATAAAGACCTTCTTATTGAGGAGGTGCCAGGTGCATCAAGATCAACTAGTAGACCTCAATCTAGGTTATCTAGGCGTGGATCTGAGAAAAGAACAAAAATAGTTTTATGACCTATTAGAAGTTTAATTATTAACCAAGCAGGTTCTTAAATGTGAGGTTTCCTGTTAAGTGATTAAAGGTTTGAGGTCAATGTAGGCAATAGAGCCTTGCACAGACTTCATTAATGTAATTTGTAAAGTAATTAAATATAGTAGAAAATAAGCTCCTATTAGTAATTTGAATGGTAGATTATTTATTGTGTAAAGTCGTTGTTTATTTATGCCATTTCTTATTGCTTTTTATCTATGTCTTGAATTTTGATTTTGTACTATAGTTATAAGTTGATTTTGACTATGGAAAACTAAAAAATAGCTATTTGCAGCTTGCTTGCTGGTTTTGCAGTTATTTCCTGTTGGTTTTGCAAAGTTTTCTTATCCTTATAAGAGACGTTACCATAAGCACCAGTTGTCTAGAGCAAAATCGTTCACTAGAAGGCTCAACTAGAAATAGCAAGCTATTGCTTATGTTTTTGTTATTATTTTTGCTTGTTAATGAGGGTGTACAAGTAGAAGTGAAATGGTAGTCTTTGCTCTGATCATGTGACAAGAACTCCTCTGTAGAAGTACATTGCCCTGTGTTGTCATTTGTGCAATGTTAATACAATAGCTAGAGAGGCTAGAACCCCATAGCACTAGAAAAATGGATGGGATGGCAGAGCTTCTTCATAACCCCCAGCTTTTCACTACTGATTAGCAGGCACTGTGCATTACCAGCAACAAGAGAATACTCGAACAAGATAATATGGAGATTCTAATTGCATACATGAAAATAGCATAGGACTTCTTGTCATTGAAAATCTAGTTGTTGAGCATCTAGTAGTCTTTATTAAAATGCTGTTAAGACAATACTTTGATTGGCTGTAGCTAGTATTTGCTAATAAATGAAAGAATAGTCACAATTGGAAAAATGTTTGGTTGGCTAATGCAGGGATGTGCCAATGGGGGGCATGGGGGCATCGACTCTAATGAATTGGATCTGTCTCTAATGAAAGGAATGACATAGCATAGGAGTTTTATTGATTGTAAGAAGATTTTTAAGCACTGATTATTTTATATCTTGCACATTTTTATTTCAAGGGCCCTTGAAAATCAGCTTTGCTGAAGGGCAACTCTTTTTATGAATTTAAATGAAAGAAGTGAAAATGAAATGGTTTTTAGCATAGTAACTAAATCAACTTCCATTCATATATTTTTCACCCAGCAATCACTTAAACAGTTTAGCAAGAGGGAAAATCAATCTGATTTTAAAGGAATCTCAGTTCTCCTGACTATACTAGTAGTTTCTGCAATTATCTGAAAACAGTCTAATTGAGAGATCATTCACTTCACACACCGAAATCCGTTTAAGCTATTCTGTTGCCAAATAGTAGGGGGTATAATAAAGAGAGTGGTAAAAAAGTGTAAAGTGAGGGATTGTTAATAGATGGGGGATCAATGTTAAATATAGTACGGAGACCCATACATTTCAAGATTATTGTGATTGCTTTTAGAATGTCTCCACAAGTGTGTTCTTGTACTTGTTACTGTCTTGTATAGTTTGCTTTGATTTCCTTTCGTATTAAAATCGATTTGCATTCACAAAGCCAATGTATTTTCTTAAATTCATGAATAGACAGGGGAGTTTGATTTTCTTCAAAATTGCTTATTTGACGGCTTTACTAAGGCTTTGTTCAGACAGCTTCGATTACGAACGTATCCGTTTTTGTAAATATGTCAACCGTTCACACTGCTGCTTCTGTACAAAAAACCCAGATAAAAATATCCTTGTTTTGGGTTCACATTGCTCACAGTAACGGAGGAAAAAATATCCGCTTCTGTGGTTATAATCCTTTCACACTGCTATGGTCAAGATAAGTATTTGTTTTTGTGCGTTCACGCTTAGCTGCTGCGTTCGAAGAAACTCCCATTTTGTACACCTCCGTTTTTGTGCGGAGTAGTGTGAACGATTTCACAAAAACGGAGACTTAGATCCGCGTTTTTGTACAAAAGCGGAGAAGTGCAAGAAATTGGAATCGGGATCCCCCTACTACAATGTGCCAAAGTCTGAGCTTGTGGCCTCGTTATGGAAACCATTCGAACACATGCAAGATGGCTTCCAGTAGTGGTAGACGTGATGCGAATATCCTAATAACAGGAACTCCTGGAACGGGAAAAACTCTTTTGGGGAAAGAGTTATGTGATAGAGCAGGGCTGAGCTTTGTAAATATTGGTGACTTTGCCGAAGGCGAACAGTTGTATGAAGGATGGGATGATGAATTGCAGTGTCACATTCTGGACGAGGATAGAGTGGGTGTAACCAAACTATATTTCATTTGCAGTAGCAGGGATGCCTGCATAAAGAAAGGGCAGGGGGGCAAGATTGAAAGGACACCAAAGATGCGATTTTGATGTAATATCTTAAGTTTGATGTAGGATCTTAAGTTTTCAGCGGTGTGTCCCACGCTATTTATAAGCGGTGTGGTGGTCTGAGGGCTTATGACAGCACTTTTATAACATAAAGAGGTTTTATGCAAGCACGGTTACCAAAAGCGCTCAATTAGTTGGCATTCTCTCATGCCCAATTTCTAATCAAGGAGCTCACCATGGTTGAGCCAGAGGAAAATTTTTGATATTACGGTTACTAAATGACCAGGAAAGGCAGTTTTGGGAGTATTTGTTGCAAATAAAGTACAGAAAGTCTATCCAATCATTGCCTTTCAAAAGGACAAATCTTGCCCCCCACATCTGTTATGTCAAACGTTTCAAGACTAAATTTTTTATTTTAAACCTCAACGTTCTTATAGACTTTATTACAATAAAAATGATTGTATATGTAGGAGTATCCTCTAGAGGCCTTGTGCTGGCGGATTTAATCATCAATAATCAAAAATGGAAATGCATGTTCTATGTTTTGGAATTAGTCAAGGTGCATTCCATACACTTAGGCCCGAAGATCTTCAGCATGGAGTTAAATTTCCTTTTGGCATAATAAGATGCAAATCGTGATGCATTCTTCTTTTGATTTTTGCACCTCAGGTGTATGCCAACCCTCAATGTTGGTGTACACTAGAAAAGCTACTGGCCTACCTCTGGAGTGAGTTTTCATGGAATGCACCCTGGGTAAAAAGCATGCTATGTGGTATCAGATTAGTGTCATGTTCCATATTGATATGCATAATATATGACAAATATTAGTCTTAATTTTGGGCATGCTAGCATGCTATGTTTAATTTCTACTATGTTTTCTTCATGCTTCTTAATGACATGCATGTTTTCCAGTTGTGTCTTGTAACATTCAACAACAGAAATTGTTAGCAATCAGTAACACCAAGGTGTATTCTATGCACTTAGGCCTGAAGATCTCTGGTGTAGAGTTAGCTTTCCTGTTGACATGAATATAGCTTAAACTATACTCTTTTGTATACTGGCATAATAGAATGCTAATCTCAGCACACTGTTAGTTTTATCTTTGCATCTCAGGTGTACACCAATGTCCAGCATGACTGGTACATGGAATGCACCCTAGCAGTAACAGGCTTCTAGTCTACATGTTGACTAGAAGTCAGTTACTGCCTGCTTTTTTCTTGCACAGCCTAAAACATGAAAGAAGTAGCATAACATTAAAATATTACTATGTAAACATAACAGTATCTTTGTTATGTTACATTGTATTTTTTACTTTGTGTTTTTGGATGCTAGTAGTAAGTAGGAACAGACTATTATGCCAAAGTAATAAGAGCACAAAACTGTTATCAATTGTTAGCTTCAAGCCATTGGGGTCATGTTGTTTGGATTTGTATCCATCTTTGTCACCAAGGTATTGTGATGAAATGATCTGCTTGCAGCTTATGTGTTTTGGTAGGTGATTGATGAGCTTGATGGTCAAGTATCGCAAGGAGGATATGTGATAGATTATCATGGTTGTGATTTTTTCCCTGAAAGATGGTTTGACATAGTGTTTGTCTTGAGAACAAACAATACAATACTGTATGACCGACTTCACAAAAGGTAGCTATGAAAGTTGTGGTATTAGAACATGTTTTACTTATGTATATTTCCTCTTGTCTATTGTGTTATTGAATGCTGCAAAGATTTGGCTGAATTTCATTTTTTTCTGCTTAGGTGTGCTAACAGTATTGCAATGTTTTACATTATCAATCAAGCTTTGTGTATTTTTTTTCAGAGGGTACAATCAGAAAAAACTAACTGAGAATATAGAATGTGAGATATTTCAAACAATCTTGGAGGAAGCAAAGGAGAGTTATCAACCTGAAATTGTACATGAACTTCAGAATAATACATTAGAAGATTTTGAGCTGAATATTAATCAAATAGAACAATGGGTGGATCAGTGGAGGACTACTAATATTAAAAGATAAGATAGTCAGGTTATCAGCTTTATGGAGTTGTTTTCTGATGTGCAATTGTGCTCATTGTAGAGGTGTTATTCTTTGTAGTGATCTGGTCATATTTTACTTGAGCCTGGGTTTGGTTTTAGAACTGGTTCTGCTCAAATGGACAAGTTCCAATTGACTGGGTTAGTCAGTCAATTTTTAGGGTACCCTGCTCTTCAAGTGTCTTACTTATCAGGGATACATATCGATTAGAGACACTAGAGTACACTCTTTACATTTTGTTGCAGTCCAAAGTGACTCTGTACTGAGTTTTCTTTTTATTCTGTACTGGTTCATTGAAAAAGTATATTGTAAGAATACCAGAATGTGCCTAAAAGAGAAGCATGGGAATAGAAGATAATGGGGCCAAGGTGAAAAATCCAACAAAGTAGGAAGGTAAGATCGCATGTAAAATCAGGATATGCAGGACCTCACATATATTCATGAAGCAATAGAGTATTAAGCAACCATAAAGAAAGACAATTAATTGGTCAACATTAAACATTTTCTCATTAAGAATTGTTTTCCACCTTCCTTAATTGATTGTGTTATAAACAATTTTTGGATAAACTATTTTCTTCCTCCAGCCACACAGCCCAACTAGATAAAGATCAACAGTGTATTTTTTGTGTTCCCTATTTAGGCTGTCAGCTTTAAGTTTCCCACCCTTCCATGCTCTAGTGCTATAAGTTTGTGTAATGGCTGTAGTGCTACTTATTATGGTAAAGCATCAAGAAATCTTAAGATTCGTTCTAATGAGCGCTTGGGTATTGGTAAAGAGTCCACCATCCTTATGGGCCATCTTAAACAACGTGGTCATACTGAGTCACTTGAGGATTTCTGCATTAGTAGTAAGACAGACAACTCCTTAGATTTCCTCATCCGTGAAAGTCTTCTTATTCAAAGGGACAATCCTTGTCAATTCTCAACTTTTTTCTATCCCAATGGTTCTCTTTTAGGCACTTTTGAGCATTTTCTTGTTTTTCTGTATGGTTGTTTACTATCCTATTCACCATTCTGTGATATCAAACAAGCTTGCCTCGTTTCCGCGATTGTTTCGTGGAAGAAAATGGCGCTGGGATTGTATAGTTTGTTGGAAGCTTGTCTCCTTGTTGTGAACGCAATGGCAGTACTGAACGAGGAGCGTTTTTTGTCAAAAAGTAAGTAGATTTATTGGTAATTAGTATGTTAAATGTGCCCTACATCAAGTCATGTAAATTACATATTATGGCTTAGATGCCACAGGATGAAAGTAAAATTTGTCGATTGTCCTACTCAACTGAATCCTGTGCACAGGAATCAATTGAATACGACAATCGCCAAATTTCAACCATTTGAAATATCATTCTGTTCTGTGCAATCATAATGAAGCTCAGGTCTGTATTTCATAAAACCAAACGTTTACATGACTAAGCCTCTAGGCCAGGGGTGTCCAAACTTTTTGCGACGGGGGCCAGATTTTCTATTGTAAAAGTGGTGGGGGCCAACCTTTTTTACATATAGCAACGATAATTTAAGAAACTTTTGGAAACTTTGTGTTTCACATTTGCTTTTTTTGTTTCAATTTCAACATCTGAAGAATGTTTTTGGTACATTTGAAACAAGCTTATCACATGTACTTGAATATTCACTTAACCTTTTTTCTTAAACAGAAGTAATTGTGCTCTTACGTGAGAATTCTGGTGGAAAACCACTGACCATGAATTCTAGCGGGTTGGGGGCTGTGTTGTGTAAAGTGCTGTTGGTCTCTAGTGGGTAAATGAAGAATGGTAATACTGCTAGCCAAATAACAGTATACGAGCGTTATATATTTCATGACTAGGCTGCGGGCCGGATAAAATTTGACCGAGGGCCGGATTTGGCCCGCGGGCCGGACTTTGGACATGCCTGCCCTAGGCTCTCCAAAGCTCAATATCTGCCCAAAGGCAAGGAAAAAGGACAAGGATTTACAAAAAGTTCTGTAGAAATTAGGAATGTTTTCACGAAATTATTATTTTCTTGCTGATTTGTCTTGGGTATTGTTCCTTGAGTTTTTGCATACGAGTAAATTCTATTTTCAGATAGTCGATTCTTATTGTTTTGTAGTTGGTTGGGGGTCAAATCAAGTTGCAGGCTTTGGTGAAGAGCCAGGAATAAAGCAACAATTTCTTAATCTTATTAGATCTGTGAGAACAGTTATGAGAAGTAAGTATTACCCATTAGTGTGCATTTATGTAGGGATGATTTCTTATCAGGGTTTAATTTATTTAAATCCTTTGTCACAAATTGGATGATAGTATTTTGATTTTTTTGCATGAATAAAGATACCAATAGCCACATTGGTTAGGTATGAATTTCAGAATAGGTCTTTCTGTTGCATCTGCCAATTGATATCATATAAAAATATACAGCATTGCTTATGTCATCTTGAAACTCTCAGTAGCAGTTGGCAAAAGCCTTCATTTGTTGATTTTGTAGCCAAGTTGAAATATAATGCTATGCATTTATTTTTATTCATTTAAAAAAATGTTATCATCTCACTCTTGCATTTAAATTTCTTTTGTAGTTCCACTGATTGGCATAAATACATTTGTAATTGCGATTAAACTCTTGATGGGATGAAAACGTAGTCTGCTAGAGTTCATTGTGGCAATTAGCATAAGTGATCACCACTTACAGGACCAATTTCATTGTTAAAAGGAACTTAAGTATACAATATCAATAAGATTCTACCCAAAATGCAGTGTTTGTCAGTCAGTTAGGAAGAGAGTACTACATCTACATTTATTAATTTATGTAACGTATTATGGTAAATATTGTAGTTTCTATGAAATATTTTTGTGATATTTATGAGTACTTTGAGTCAGTTTCTAAATATAATTCAATTTTTGCTTGATTGTTCAAAAATGAAAATGTAATAATGGTATGCTCTGAAAATTCATTTTGGTGAGTGCTCTTCTTGATTGGGTCCTCTTGCATACTGGATTTGTTTATTTTTCTTTTGGAAAACTAAAGTGTGTAATGGTTTCATGACAAAATCTTTTTTTGTTTGAATTGATGTTGTATTTTTTTCTATACATATTTAGAATGAAAGTAATGATAAGAAGACAAATACTATGATGGGCCAACTTTTTTCAGTTATTGATATTCATAAACAGCATTGGTGATTTGCGATATGTCTTTGTTTTCAATATACCTTCCTTATTCAATTATTTGAGCAAAATGCTTTATGCGATGCTCAGTATTGGCGTTAAAGTTTAAAGTTAAAGTTCAATTAACCACATGGTGTGCATGTTCATTTTTCCAATTTTTAGGGTTGCATTTATTTGGGGGGTGTGCTTATTTGAGGGAGTGCCCTTATCACAAATTTCACAGATAAGATTCTTCATCTAAATTTTATTGAAACAGAGAGTACATCAGAGAAAAGTTGGAAAAGAGTGTTTAACAAATGTCAACATCATCATGATTTAGTTCTTCATCTGAGTTGTCATCATCATGATCCACATCACTGTCTGTGATGTCTTGAAATCACAGACATTGATGTGAACATACCCCATCAAAGATAGGGTATACTTATTCTAGAATATTAGTATGTTTGTTCTCCACCATTACTTGGGAGTGCACTTAATAAAGGGGGTGTGCTTATTACAAGTGTTTGCTCAGAAGAGGTGTGCTCATTTGGGGGGTGCACTTATTCAATGGGGGGGTGGTAAGTGAAATAATTACAGTTGCTAAATATCTTTACTTGCCTGTAAAGTAGGCACACAGCTGGAGTGGGAGCATGCAGAGACAATAACTTACCAAATCAAAAAGCTGGTATGATTTTGCCTCTCCCCCAACTGAATTGTTGAATTGGAAGTTAAATACTCAGACGACATGCTTTTCTTTACAGACAATAAAAAATATCTGAATTGCCCCTCCAAGGTACTACCTCCAGCTACTTATGTGCTGTAAAGTTTGTTTCTTTCATAAAAGTGCTTTTTGTGTTATAATAGTAGATAGAATCTAGTTCTACTTATAGTTTTGTTGCTTCAGAATACTTTGTCAAAGATTGTAGTATACTGCATCTTCATCAAATACATTGAGGGCGTCTTATAGAGGTGGTCGTTAAGTAAAAGCAGTTAGAATGGAGCGCGGGGGGTCTTTACGCGAGGCATTACCACATAATATTCTGTGGCATTTCAGTACCCAACCTCATTCTGGTTGTTTGTATGAATTGCGTGTCTTGCGCAGATTCCCCGCAAATGCAGTACAAAGTTTATACCCGATGCTAGACAATCGAAGCAAAGGAGACATCTGTTTCCTGTATACAGGTGAATGTGTAGCTGCAAGAATGGGTGATGGTAAGAAGTAAGCGCGATTACTGTCTGATCGAATGATTTAAAGCAAGAAAGACCCAAAATAAAGATGAGAGGAAGCAAATCGCGGGACCTTGATGCAGAGTATTGTTGCAAAATACGATTGCTAGATGACTCTGAGCTATCGTGCGATTTTAAGGTCAGATGTCTTGCCTTTGCCTGTGTAGCCTAAGTAATAACTCAAATTTAATTGGTTTGAATGTATTACGGGTTTCTAGAGCTCAGATGATGTTAGAGGTGTCAATGTTTCCTTGTCCTATGCTTTTGAGCAATCTGTTGTACCTATTTATAGCTTCTATAAGATGGTGAGAGACTACGATTCCTTGCTCTTGTTTGCAGATCAAGTAAAAGAAGCCACAGTATTTCTTAATTCATAATTGCTACTTGTAGTATTGAGCAACTTTTTGTAAAGTGAAAGTGACTATAGAAATGGTTGCAGAAGGTCTAGAACGCTTTTGCTTGGCATATAATTGCTACGTCTCTAAGATGTTTCATGTAATCGCAGCAGGGTGCTACGTTATAAGTAATAGATATAATCTCAGAAGACCCAGCAACTTAAGGTGTTTAAATTGTGTAGTTCACTTTAGTAGAATACATTTGGATTAGGGTAGGGTTATTGCCTTTCACTTGTGCTGTTAACAGTTATCTCTAAAATTATTATTTTGACTACAGAAAGTGTGATTGCGTTTAGTTGTATAAATAATGTTGTGCATTTGTTAGAATTTTTTGAAAGTCGTTGGCTAAAAGTTAAAAGCAAAACAGGTATTACCAGAAAATGAGTGGTCAAATGTTAGCCAATAGAGTTTCACCTTGCTAACATGTGATAAAATAGCATTTGAAGAAGATTTTATCCCATATGTTTGATCAGAAATTGAATATATTAACTATTATGCTGTCAAGCTATTGACTAATCTATTTTTTTATTTTTGTCTTGCAATTTTTCCCCTTACCAGTTTGCAGAATAGTGTCTGCTACTTATCCATGCTTTTACTATTTTCTGTGTCTTGTTTACTGTTGTAGCAGCATAATCATGTAATTTGCATAATAGTTTATTTGACAATGATGAATTTTTATACAGAAAGATGCCAAGGGAGAAGATGTCTTTGCATTTGTTTGCAAAGAGATGGATCTTATTGAGAAAGATTATTTTGGGTTACGATATGTTGATGAGAATAAACAAAGGGTGTGTATAACAATCATCTCAAAGCTTTATCTTTATGTGATGTGTCTCATCCACTTCTGTAGATTCACAAGAAATGTCTTCACATCATTCATGTTTATGATGTTGCATATTTTGATGTTGCATTCTTCCTCCATTTCTCATGTGTTCAAATATTATTCCATGTTCCATATTGTTACCAGTCCTAGCAAGTTGATGCATGCCATAATTTGTTTCAGTAGTCTCAGTAATTTGAGTTAGAAGTTAAAGAGCATATGTAAGCATGCAAGTTTGAAGCTTACATATTCTCTTCAACTTTAATTTATAAAGGTTACTATAGCTATGGCAACTGGGTTTGCTAAATAGCAGATACATTTACTTTAGGTATAGTTATCTGTATTTGCATGTTTAAATAAGTCTCTGCAAGAATATGTAATCTTTCTAGTTCCACAGTTGTAGTATAACCTTGCAAAAATCATTCCTTTGTTTGAGTATTCATAGTGGATTGAAGGAAACGAAAATATGCTTGTTGCTGGAATTAGCTTTGTATGCACAATATTATACAATCTGCTCTTATTTTAAGCAGTGCAGCACATACCAGGAGTGTTAGGGAGCATGTGCTCTCCTCAAAGAAATCTTTAAGGGAAGCTCCAAAGTGACAGCAATTTTCAGCATGTTTTATGGTGCTATTTATAGGACTAAGATACTATTGTTGGGGTGCCATGTTTCTCAGTAATGAAATATCATCCCAGAAAGTAATGCTTCAACATGTTACTGATTGGAGGGTGTTTTATGTTGACAAAATACAGCATTTGTAGCTTTGCGCAAGAAGGATGCTTTTGTAATTATTTTAGTGTCCTAGCACATAAGGCTTTATGCAAGAATTACTATTAGGAATTACTGCAGCAGGAAAAGTGCAATTACTTTGGAATTCCTAATATAAACCATTATTTTTAATTTTCTTTCCAGTCATTATAAAAACTCATTGTTATGTATGTAGAAGTGTTTACCTTTTGTTTCAAATTTTCTTTGATTTTATCTTCCTAAGGTTATTAAATTTTTATGTGAAATTCCATGATATTGTTAATGAATCTAGTTGTGATACCACTTGCATTAAAATCTCATTAAGCTTAGAAAAATATTGGAATTATTTTTGGAGAACTTTATTGGTTGAGCTCAATTCTAATTGTCATAGCTATTTGGAGAAGGTGTTCACCATTTACCATTTGATTGGTGCTAATTATATATGTAATTCATTAATTTGCTATACATGTTTACATTTGCTGCTCTAGCATTGGCTTCAGCTTGACAGAGAACTTTCAAAGCAATTGAAGAGTATGGCTTTCAACATATTTATTTCTCTATGCTCTAAAATCTATGTTCCCTTGCTTTTTGATTAGATAAGTTGCTTCTTACTTGGCTGCTTTGCTATGTTCCTTATTTTTCACATTTTCTGCTCTTATTGATTATTTTTTGAAGATAAAATGGCATTTTGCTTAATGTTGTCATGCTGTTGTAATTTAGAGCATTTTCAACACTTGCATCATTCTGCTTCTAGATACAAAGCAACCATACATGTTTTTCTTTCGGGTAAGATTTTATCCCACGAACCCAACAAAGCTTCAAGAAGAAATTACAAGGTGAGGCTCTTTGAGATATGTCTTCTATGAATTTGGCATTTTTGAATAAATAGGCACATGCTTTAATTTTTGTAACTTTGCATGATGGTCATAAAGGATCCAACTCCTTTCTCTTTTATGTGAATTTTGTAGGTATCAGCTGTTTTTGCAGTTGAAGAGAGATATTCTACATGGGAGGTGAGATTTTTAACAGACCAAACATAAAATTGGGTTTTGTAGAATTTCAACATCTTTTAAAGCTGGTTTTTGAAATTGAAACTGAAAAATTTTATGTGGATTTTGGCACTAATTTACTGAAAAAGAGTGCTTTCCATATGTGCATGGAGGTCCAACTGACAGTTATGTTATCAAGTGTTGATTGCACAGATTGTCAATTGTATTTGGATCCATGAGTAATGTTTGGTTAGCATGCAGGTGGTTAACACTCAGTTTACTTTCTACAAGTTTGTATTAGATTTTTTTCTTTTTGAATATCAGTTTATTGTTTTTCACTGAGAAATGCTGGTAGTTTGTTTCTGAATATACTATTTCTGAATACAGATATTTAGAATTTAGCCATTGACTTTGAATTTACAACTCCTAACACTAAAGGGGGGTTATCTCTTTTGTCTATCTACTCTGAGGTCTCCTCCTTAAGAATCTTACTGCTATTATATTATTAATGTTTAAAATATATGTACAGTGAAGTCCTGATATATTGAGCCCTCAAAGAAGCCAAAAATAGTTTTGTTATATAAGGGGCTTATTAAACAAGGAGAACAATTTGTGTAAATATTTTAGTGGTACATTCATCAAAAACCCTTCCAAGGGTTTGTGTTGGCTACCTTCCAATTCCATCCACATTATTAATCAAACAAGCTCAGTTAAACTAATATAAACTGGGAATAAAAATTTTATTCACAGCACTTTTCCAATTTGGGAGCAAAATGGTCTTGTGTTTTGGTTTTGTTTTCCAGAATGTCATAATGCCTTGAATAGGTGCTTAGTTTTTGTCTCCATTTTCAGCATCATAGAAAGTGCAAATTTTTTTTATTGGTGGTAATTATAATGAAAGGACCTTAGATCTGGTTCATAATAACAAAAGTTTATTATATCCAGGGTTTGTTATACTGAGAGAATTTGTAAAGAGTTTGTTAGACAGATTCCAAGGGACCAGACATGTTGTTTGTTATACCTGATGTCCATTTTATCCAAGGTTTGATATATTAGGACTCCACTATATTTTGAATTTTTTGTAGTAGAATGTAGACTTGATTGAACTGAATTTCTGTTGTTTTAAAATTTCAACAGTAATACTTTACCCATTTCTAGGTTAATCTGTCCTTTCAATGAAATTACTGAATTAGCTGCTCTTGTTGTTCAAGGTAATGATTTCCATTTTGTTGTGATTCCTCTTTTGTTGCATTTAAGCCTAGTGCTGAACTGGTTTCCAGATCTAATGCTGAACTGTTTGCCTTCTGCTTGCTCTATACTCTTTTGAAAGTTATGATTCTAGTAGCTTTTTGTAGTGCAATTAAAATGCATGTTCCTGCCATTTTGTTTAGTCAGAGGTTTTCTTGATTTAGCAAATTATTAGTTTTTATTCATTTCTACAGTGGAATGAGGTTTATCAGAAGCCTCCTTTTGTATGCAAGTTATAGTAATCCCCTTTGAGAACAATTTCAGAATCAGGCATTTTCTGATATAGTTTGTGGATGTATGGGATGCCAATGTTATTTATTAATTAGTCTGGCATTGTCAGTTTCTATTGCGAATAGACCACATAGTTAGTGTTCTATCTTTATTGCAATGCCTTTAATGAATTTTCAAATGTTGATATTTTTTCTTTACACAACTGAGATTGGAATGTTCCCAATACAATTTGTTTATAATTTAATTCATAATGTTTTGAAAAGCCCTTATATTTCATGGATTTTGAGTATATTGCTTTGATTGTGTGTTGAAAGTATGTGGTTTACAGCTCATTGTTAAAGCAATTCAATTGCAATTTGTCTGTACTTTAACAGCTCAGTCAATGTTTTTTGTTATTATTTTCTCTTATGTTATTGAATTTTAGCTGAAGCAGGAGATTACAATGAAGAAGAACATCAAGGGAACTATATAGGCAATATTAAGCTTTTACCACGGCAGGTTTGTTTGTAATTCTATTTCAAATGTCTTAGATAGGAGTAACATCAGCCACCACAGACTGGGGGATTTACATATACAATGCTCTTTAAAGATGACACCATTTGTGTTCACACACATTATACTGCAAGAAAGTAGCTGCCTATCTTAGTAATCCAATTCAATGGCATGTGATAAAAGATGTGATAAAAGTATAATAGAGAGTAGTGGAAAATATGAACAATCGCATCTCATTAGATGTCTGTCACTTGACCCCTAGTATTTCCTGTGCATGTTTAGATGAATTAGACATCTAGTCTTTTAGAAAACTGGGAGCATACCTCCCCAGCCCCTCCCATGGTGTCACCATTGGCTTTAGGGGAAATTCACAATGTATTTGAATATATTGGTTGTATACTCAAAAAGGATTAATGTTGTGAAATAATGGGACAACTGTAGCAACTCAACTGAAATGTTTTACATTAGCATTTGTATCATTGGTAAGATGAAAATGATGCTGCTGATGATGGTTGCATGCATTATTGCTTCTTAAACTCGAAGTAAATCTCTAGATCAAAGCTGTTATTCCTCAACATCTACAGTAGATCTCGTATGCAACTATTTTCCACGTTCTCAATCTCTAGTTTCAGATTTTTTACCAGTAGTTGTGGGGTGCCATCCTAGAACCATAGGAAGGGTGTTAACATTTTTGTTGCATAAGTGTAAGAGAATGTGAAACATATATTTGTATTCAACATTAACATATCATACTCCAAATAAAACTAAAACTTAGCGACATAAACAGCTTTGGATAGATATCATTCAGTAAAGGGGACTGTGTTGCAGGAAGCATATTTGTACCACGCCGTTGACCACAGCCATTTTTACATTTATGGCAGTAGTTTGCTTAACAATTGTAGAACACGATCGCAGACTGATAATGGCGTTAGCTTTCCAATAAAAAATATTGAGTTCAAGCTAGCTACGTCTCATAAAGTGTTTGGTCTTCTGTATGTATCATTGAAACATTTTGTTAGTTTTTATTCATCGTCTATCCTTAGAATTCTTCTATTAGTAAAACTGTACCTTACCTCTTTCCTCCATTATATCTTAAGGCGATTTCCCTTCTATTTTACAGACTGAAAAGCTTGAAGATAAAATTGCGGAAATTCACAAGTCTTTGCGGTAGGCTGCTATCGCTCTGTTTTTCGTCCACCACTCTCCAGTCTGGAATAGACGCCCCCCCCGAATATGTATTTTTTCAAAAATTGCGTACTAAACTATTCGTATTGCAGAGCCAAGTAAAATTGTTTCATTCAGATCCAGAAGTAGCCAGGTACGTACCTACGGGGGGTGTTGGGGTGTCACACCCCGAGCAAAAAATTCTAACGGCAAATCAGCTAAATTTTCAATTTCTGTCGGCAAATTTGCACCATTTTGTTGTCACGAAGGAGTGAGATGAAGTCACCACATTTTTGTTTCTGTTCTAGTACCTTTAACGCTAAAAAGGGTGTTGGTTGCATGTATAGCCAGAGTAGAGGGCGTGGTTTTGAAAATTTTATTGGTGGTTGTGCCCCAAACCCCTGCCTTTCTCAGACTAATAGACAGGGCAGAGAGCATTACCCCTAATATTTCATCCAGGTTGTATATAGAAGTGCTCCACACTGTACTTTTTGATGATTCCTCAATTCACTTCTACTCACTCTAGAATCTAGAAGCATCTGCACACATACATGGCGTGCAGAGATCCTGATTTTGTTGTGCGGCAAACATAAACCTTTTTCAATCTTGGCACAATTGTTTCAAACAATTTCAATATGTAACTTATTCAGACGGTAAGGCGTAAACGTTTCAATTTGCCTGCCAATGCATAGCTTGTAGATAACAACCCTTCTGGGTGAGAGGGAATGTTTGCCCCACCAATACCTCCTCAATGCATTCCATGTAGCCTATGCCAGATATCTGGAGGTAAACAAGCCTCTTCCTTGATTTACTGGCATGGGATGAAATGTGTTTGCTTCCTTTCCTTTTTCGTTTTATCTCTTCAAAATTTGATGAAACCAAGAAGAGGAATAAGTTCCTTCTTCTTAGTGTGAAGATCAAGTACGAATAAGAGGGCGTTTTCGACGTTGTAGAGGGAGTTGCATCAAACATTTTTCTGGGGGCAGGCCCTCAGACCCCATTTTCCAAAGTAATCCCTATCAAAGTAGATTTTTGGCACGTACTTTTTGATCTAATGGAGCAGACATGTAGCATACAAGACCGCTGAGGCTTTTAACAGAAAACATGACTTCTATATCTATGCTCCCCCAATGCAGCTCAACTGTTTACGGACCTGCTCTTTCCTTCCTCTCCCACCATGTACTTCTCTTTACTTAGGTGTGACTGTCAATTTTAACCATTTCGGTAGAGTTTCATTGTATAAGGCACGCCTATGTTTAGGGGCCATTCCCATGTGTAACTGGTCATGCCCATTTTTGTCGGCTATTCAAACCCTACACCCCCACAAAGAAAATTTCGAAGTACAACCTGAGGAGTAGCACCACTATATGAGGGCTTTAAACGAAGGTATTTGCCATCAGCAGCACTGGCAACATATTGCAAGTTTGCTTTATATAATATATATGGTGCCTTATTGTTCCAATCTCATCACTTAAAACTCCCTCCCGTGATTTTTTACCTACAACATTTTGCCGATACACCGGCAATTATACTGCAGACTTTTCCAGCCCCTCCCCCGTTTATTGCTACCTCTTTCTATTCTAAACTGGAGAGTAAGACGATGTTTTATTTTGCAGAATTTTCCTTCTTATATTTGTATGTTTGTTTTTGTTCTTTCATACATGCAACTTCACAGTCATGCATTTTAGCCACTTTCCTTTCAATTTAGAACAACCATTCAGCCTGTTTACCATTTGATTTTGTAGTGGGCAAACACCTGCGGAGGCGGAAGAGAGATTTTTGGATCAATCTCAAGGAATGGACTTGTACGGTGTAGATCCACATCCTTGTAGGGTAAGTCAAATTAATTTAAATCCTGCTACTATGGTGGATTTTTCCTTTCATATTCCAAGTAATTTTTGTCAGAATATTTCATGGAAGATAATTAGAACCATTTTATCTCTACTGTTATTATAAAATAGAAGATTTGACAAATAAGAAATTGCTGTGAAAAGCGCTATGTTGGACAAAGCAAGGAGTTTGAAGTAGGTTTGATTCTTGTCACAATAAACTTTTTGTATTGCAGGACCAAGATGACGCCCAATTGTACTTAGGCCTTACGCCACATGGCATACAAGTTATTCGGGATGCAAAGAGAGTTTCCGGTTTTGAATGGTAAGGTTATAGCTATAATTTCCAATGGTATACACTCATGTTTGGTACATTCAATTGTACAGGGAACTTAAAAAAGAGAATTTCTTTCTTTAAACCATCACCTAGTGTCAGTAGCGCGCCAAAGTACTTTTGAATGGAGTGTGTAGCAAAACAGGTTTACCGACAGGTAACTAAATCTCTAAGAGTTTCCGACAGCTCACGATTGTTACAACACCTTTTACAGACTAGTCAAAGAATAACGGACGATTTCAGCAAAAAGTGAAATAGTGTGACACCCCCTAAACCCCACTTGGATACGCCTCTGGCTAGTATTGAGTCTATTGTCATCAACTCGTATAATTTTCATAGGAAAGGGTAATTTACGGTAGCTGCTTTGTCAAGAGTTTCTTGGCGTTACTTTTCAATGCCTCGCAATATTATTGTTTATCTTTTGAGCATTTAATGCAGAACCATTTCATCACTCCGTTTTCAACCTTCTTCTTTGTTAGAAGTATTGATGATGTGCGCATGTTAAACTTTAATGAATTTTTCCTATTTCAGGTCTGAAATTAACAAAGTTACCTACGAGAGCCGAGCATTTTATATCCAGGTCATAAAGGATAAGGTACGACAAGTATCCTGTTTGACTCCTTGGCAATGGCGTAACCGACATAGGTTAGGGGTAGGACAACTCCTAAAGCCCCCAAGATTGTGAGGTCCTAAAGGGGCCCTTCAGTGGTTTTCAAGAGGCAAATTTTTTTGACTTATTTTGAGTGAAAATCATGCTGGGCCTAAATCTTGCTGATTATACCAAGGTCCCCGAGTCTCTGTTCCGCCAATGTCTCTTGAGGACAGTGGTATGTTAACCATCTAGGATGTAGCTACTGATGTGATTTCTGATCATCCATTCTCTTTTCAGAATGAAAATATTTTTGTATTGCCTTTATAAAAACAGCTAAATTCGCTAATGAATGCAAACTAATCCTTGCTTATTTGCCGTATTTCTGTTTAACTCATCTCCGTATTGCCTTGCTGTTTTTAGTATTTAACTTATTTTTATCTGTCTCATTAATATTTATGGAAAAAGACAAACTACTCGTTCAAGCTCAATGACACCTCAGCCTGTAAGCACTTATGGAAATGCACAGTGGAACAGATGGGGTTTTATAGGTAAGTCTAAAATTTCTTTTCTAGTTAGCTAGTCTTCTGTGCAGAGAGAGAAATCATATTTTGCTTAAAAATTTCTTGCCTGGCAGAATCCCATTCACCTTTCTTTCATTTTTAGTAATTATTTTTAATTTTGTTAAATTAATTTTATTTCAATTTTGAAGAGTGTAGAGGTAAGTCGTTTATTATATTTCTAAAGGGCATTGTTCAATTTTCATGCAGGTTCATTCGATTTCATGCGAAAAGATCAGCACTAAGTAAATCAAACACTCTTTGCACGTTTTATGTTATGCACAATAATTTTTTTGAAGCATTAAGCCATCAAATCCTTTAAGAGTGGAACAAAGGCATAGTAGGGTATATTTCAATTGGATACAATGGGTGAGAATAGAGAGAAAAATTGAAGACAACGAGGTCAGATGGCTGTTTTACGTCCTATTAATTCATAGCTGGATTCTTTTTATCACAGAATTTACTATTTTGGTATTTTACAGTGGGGATAAAACAAAATCTCATTATAAAAAGCGATCAACATTGTCACCACAAAATCTTTTCAGGAGGAAAAAGTATAGATACAGGTATATCTATCTATCTATTTATTTATTTATCTATCTATCTATCTATCTATCTATCTATCTATCTATCTATCTATCTATCTATCTATCTATCTATCTATCTATCTATCTATGTATCTATCTGTCTGTCTATCTATCTATCTATCTATCTATCTATCTATCTATCTATCTATCTATCTATCTATCTATCTATCTA
>OLMO02000294.1:6601324-6646538 GCA_900291935.2 Cassiopea xamachana | reverse complement strand
TATCCAGAAATATTCAGTATGCAAGTACCAGGGAGCACGGAGGCGAAGGAGGGCAGCGTACCTCCTGCCCTTCAAGAACAGGTACGGGGGGGGAGGCAAAAGTGCTTTTCTTGTGCTGTCCACCAATCTAATCGCTTCAAATTTTCTTCGTGCTTCTATGTTTTAAAAAAAATAACGAATGAGAAAAATTTTGATGTCATTATGACATTATAATTAGTTCAAGTGCCTTGTCCAAAGTTTGCCCCTCATCCTACTGTTGGCCCGGCGTTCCCAATGGAAGATAGTCCAAGTCATTAGCTACCCAAACGAAATATATTTTTTTGAAAGCAAGGTTTGCAAGAATAACAAGGCTTAAATCTATGAAATATAACTATTGATAACTATTGACAAATGTATCTGCAAGATCAAGGCCTCTTCGCTTTTTTCTTTAAAAGAAACAGTTCCGTAAGAAACATGAGGCTGCAATTAGGCAAAATTAAGAAAAATTTAAGGAACACAGGTCGGCTGAGATTCAAATAATAACTTAAAAAACTGTTTTTGCAAGTAAATTTTTGATCAAACTTGAAAGAAAATAGAATTAACATTTACTAGATACCTCACAAAGCCTCAGTATACTTTTTCTTGCATTATAGTTGCATAATCTGGGCTGTCATTGTCATTAGAAGTCTTTAAATTTAAGTAATATTTAAGGCTGGATTAGATGATTATGGATCATGTAAAGTCATTACTCGAATTACGACCCCCCTTTTATTTGGCATTTGAGAGTACATATACATGTTTATATACATATATATACATGTATATATACACATATAATATGTATATATACATGTATATATATATATATATATATATANTCTATCTATCTATCTATCTATCTATCTATCTATCTATCTATCTATCTATCTATCTATCTATCTATCATCTGCCAATGTTATAGTCTATTGTGAAAAAATGTACTTTATATATACCTTATGATAAGAATGATATGAATATACATTATATTTATACTTTTATACATATATTTGTATGTATAATATATTTATAAATATATATATATATTTACATGAATATGTATATAACTATATTTTATATATATGTATATATACATGTATATATATATATATTTATTTATATCTATATATACATATATATGTATGTATGTATATATATATATATATATATATATATATATATATATATATATATATATATATATATATATATATATATATATATATATATATATATTTATATATGTATGTATGTGTATTTTATTTTTATATATTTGTAAACTTATTGACGTATTTATGCTTATCAACTATCATATGTCATAGTCTCATTATCTCCTTTCTAATAACATAAAATAATCCCAAAGTTATTTTGAGCTACTTCGGTTCTTTTTTTCTATAAGTGGAAAGACAGAATCTCAGATAAACGTGGAAAGTGAAAAAATTAATCGCCGGCAGCCATCATTTTGCAGGTACTTTGTGTAAATTTTTGTGTTGAAATTCGTTCACATTGCAAAGTTGCAGGTTTTATACTTGTAATTTTATCGCTCTAGTTTTCTTGTTGGCAGAGCTTGATATTTTGACTGTTCCTTTTCATTGTTAGAACCCCGAGCATCCGCATGGTCAGTTCTCGAAAAGCAAGCACACAACCAAGTCGACATTCATTTGCTATGGATGATCGTGCGTCTCAGAATTTTTCAACTGCAGATCATAATAATCGTACTTCGGTTGTTTATACATCAGAGGGAGAGGATGCTAATTCAGAGGTCAACGATAGCAATGTAGATCATCTCAAGAAGTTTGAGACTAGTGATTTCCCCCCTGACCCTCCGTTAGATACGTCACGCACCTCACTTGTAGTTACTGATGACGATGCATCCGAGGGTGACCGCACACAATCCGAATTAGAACCGGCTGGTCAAAGTGATTTGAGGGTGCATGAAGAGAAGCCAGCAGGAGAGAGTGAACAGTCCTTCATATCAAAGAATTTGATATTGCCAATTATCTTTGGACTGTTGGTGCTGTTTTTAGGTGTTATTTTGGAGATGAAGTTCAATCTATTAAAAATTAAATAGCAATATTCGCTGTAGTTATGAAAATATTGTCAAATCATTTAGAACATGATGAAAAGCCATGAAAATTTTATTTAGATTAGAAATCATGAATTAATGACCATCTGAACTGAAATCTCCTGTTATTAACATTATTCTACTTTTTGTTATTTTCTGTTTAATTCATCATTCTTAGGAAATTTCCTTTATGAATTGCTGGTCTTTTCATTTCTTGATTTTTCAAGGAAGAATAATTCCATGTAATTATTTCCGTACTTACGATCTAATGTCAAAAATGAGTGACGATTTTCCAATTTTTATTACTCAAAACAATTAGATGAATTTCAGTAAAGTAATCAACAATTTAGAAATTCAAAGTTTATGGCCAAAAATCTCTACTCTCAATTTTCAGATTGTATAGAGCGTATCAACCTGCTGCATTATTTTCAACATAATCTGTACCGGCCACACTGCAACTCCACAAACCCACTAAGTTGGTTTGGAACGATTCTATAAAATATTTCATAGAAAGTTGATAGGGTTATACGCCCTTTTTTACTTTAACCTTTTCAGGACTCCTTTAGTTGTACATGAAATATTCCCTCAAATCCTGATCTCTGTCATGACTATTTTACGACGTTTCCTCTATGACATTGTCAAATATTTCTCTTCGCTGAACTCTGTTTACCATATCATTGCAATTTTGAAAAGTAGGTTATTGTTGTTTTCCGAGGCAAATGATATTGTAGATTTTTAGTTACACTTCAGTTGTAGAAATTACAAATATGAACAACATGCTGTAAAAAAGATTTCTTTTCACTTGGTTGTCCTGTTGTGCCTGAACGCTTGGTCTGCTTCGAATTCTAGCTAGGGTTGGTGCTAGGGGAGGGAGAGGGATGCTACACCTCTCGTTGGAAAGTGAGAGAATTTGTTTGGAGATTTTTCCATTTATAGTACCCTGCTAGCCTTATATTAGCCCTCCCGTCGGAAAAAGTCAGCCCTCCCCGTAGGAAAATTCCTGGTGCCACCAGCCACGTAGCTGAGGGTAGGTGAAAGGGGGCGTCGCCCCCTAAATCCACTTCCCTTACCAATCCCGCCCCCTAAGATGCCTCGAGCTAGCTATTTTTCCTGCTCTTTAGGCTTTCTGCCCCCTGCTCTTTTAGGCTTCTGCTCAGTGCTACATAACTATTGAGATCGTTGTATGGGCGTTACTGCGAATGGCCTACATCCACTTTGTAGCATTGCACCTAGAACCTCTTGTTAAAATTTTTAGAAATCACCCCTGCACGGATTCTGTGCTCGTACTAAAACCAATGAGCACTTACTTCTGAGAAGCACTCGTCGATGTTGTGGAGGAGGGGAGGCCGGCCTTGTCTTGCCCATTTCTTATTTGAAGTAAAGGCGCGAAATTAATGTAAAGTAAAGCCACTAAAGTGAGAGCTGGAGTTTGTAATAATATGGATATCTTTGATTCATCTACTTGCAGTATTGGAAGCCGCATAGACAGATGATCAGGATGAAAAATTAAGTTTGTGAGGAAATGAGGGCTTATGACTATATTGGGAAATAGACTGTTAGACTTCTGCTTGAACCAGATGTTTAGAGTCAGATTGGAAAATCATATTTACAATGATACGTTTTTATCTTTGTTAAAAATAGGAAAAGCTATAACTCACAGCAGAAAAGCACTTATCAAGAAGGAATTTATCATATATCTAGTATCGATAATACCGCATCCTCAAGAAGAGTCTCTTATCTACAAGTGAGGAGTCAGCAGATAATTCAAAACAGTCAAGTAACAGTATGAATAAGAGAGAAAATGGAAAGAAAGTATGCTCTTCTGTTGATATTAGTCCTACAGTGAATCTTCAAGAAATTTGCATCGTAAATGGTGTCTCTGGTGAATCCATTGAATCAGGAAATGAAAACAAGCCAATTGATACAAGTAATGTTGGTTTTGCTATAAATAGAGTCACAGCTAATGGGAGATTACCATTAGACAATCCCAATACCTCAAGCTCACATGCGTCAGTTAGCTGCAACAAGGCAAGCTCTCCAAGGCTTTCAAATCTACTTTTGAAGACTCCAATTCTGAATGATAGCTTTGAAAGAGAAAGTTATGATGTTACACATCAGTATGTCAATGAAGCTAGACTTCCAAAACTAACATCGCAATGCCCTCAAGAGAATGCTTTTGATGATTTGGTTCAATGCAAAGAGCCATTGCAAGGTAAAATGTTAACTATTTGTCAGAAAAACTGCTGGGATTTTTTTTAGTTACATAGCTGTTAACATCTCTATTGCAAGTTTTGGCATGTGCATTATATTTTGTTCAAACAGATGTGTAATACATGTTATAGTACTAATTCAAAAGTCAGTCATTATGGGTGCTTGATGACACACTGTATGTCTGAACTATGGTGAGTTTTGAACAAGAACCTGTAGTTATTTTTCAAAATATTGTCATAGAAAAAAGATTTCTTTGGAAACTTAGAGATTTGAGACACAACTGTCAAATCAACTCCAAGTTTGGAGATTGTAGTTTGCAATTATTTAAAGAAGTTACTAAGAAGTAGTTTGAAGATGATTTATGTATATAAATTAAAGAGCATAGAATTCTAGAGAATAAAGCAATTAGAGCTTTCCAAGTGGCCTATCATGTAGATCTCAGAGGTAGCAATGTCAGTATATTGAGCTATTGCTTAGTGACAGTTACCAAATGATAAGATTTGTATGATTTTAATTGCAGCGCAATGCATATACAAGCAAGATTTAGTTGATCACCTGCATTACAGATACACTTGACTCTGCTATTACAATCTCTTGTTTAGCTCATTCAAGAAATTGATTTTCATTTTAGGGCTTGTTACATTTGTTGATGTCAGATCAAATCATGACAACAGATCAGAGGGTGTTGCAAATGTGCTTGAAAAGCTTGGTGCCATTGTAAGTTGACTTTCAATCACTTTTGTGGTTATGAAAATATTTTGTCAGTTTTTAAATATATAATGGATATAGTAATTTCTTTGTTATATAATTAATATTTATTAGGATTTTTCTGAAATTATACCAGGAGTGTCATGGCTGGGAGCAGGGGGGTCCTGGCCCTCCCAATTTTTTTGAAAACATTGGATTTTTGGAAATTGTAGTGCTTTGTTGGACTATTTTCAGACCTGTGCTGCTAGTAAAGACAAAGGCCATGAAACCCCTGAATAATACTATGGATTTCTCTCTAAGTATAAAAACTTTTAAATTGCAGTCAGCCATAAGCCATTCTATATTTTCTTCTGTATGATCCTAAGAAAGTTTAGTGCTTCATTTCAATAATATGATATGTTATTAGCACATGAATTTACAAAGAGTATTTTGTAT
This sequence comes from Cassiopea xamachana, assembly GCA_900291935.2. Taxonomy (NCBI): domain Eukaryota; kingdom Metazoa; phylum Cnidaria; class Scyphozoa; order Rhizostomeae; family Cassiopeidae; genus Cassiopea; species Cassiopea xamachana. Next base: position 6,641,104 of record OLMO02000294.1, on the reverse strand, counting down.
TCTTGAGGTTGAAAGAAAGTTGACTCCTGGAATCACTCATGTGGTATGATATGCATATTTATTGTATTATCAATCACATTTTTAGTATATTTTCAACTAAAACTTAAGTTGAAGTGATTTTAACACATTTTTATCAGCTAGATCAAAGAAGCTTTTGTATTTAATATTTGTTTTATTTCTGTTCTGTCACTCCTCTACAAGAAGTAGATATGGACATTTGAAGAGCTTGAATGGCACCATCATGATGATGCAAATACACTAATAGTTTTACTCTCTGTTTGCACTATTTCAGATTTTTTCAAATGGACGACAAAGCACAGTGAACTTTGCAGAGAAGCATGATGTATTCCTTGTATCTGTACTATGGGTGGAAAGTTGCTTGCAGAATCATAGGAGAGTTGAAGAGAGTTTATATCCTCCATCACGAACTGACACATCATCCCCAACTAGGAGCAAAATGAATCGACTAAAATCAATGCAACCAAAAGCATTTGAAGAAGAGATGAAAAATAGTGGAAGTATGACATACATTTGTGAATTTTTTAACTTTTCTGATATCTAGTTTGTGTTGTGGGGTGCTTAAGCTGTATATACCACCAAAGAAACATCCTGTTTTTGATTTTGTTTGTTTTCTTTAGTCAACATTTATTAGTAAATATTGGTTTTAGATCCATTTCTGTTTGCATTGAAAATATCATATTATTTTGTTTACTCAAACATAAAATGAATTCCTCTTTATAGAACTTGAAGAGAGGAGAAAGAAAAGAAATAACTGCAGAGAAAAGAAATATGCACTTCCATTTGGTAATTATTACATTCTACCATTACTTACCCATTTTAGCCTCACTCTACCTTCCTTTACTTTTTATGTTTCTTTACTAAAAATTAAAAATAATTTTCATTAAAAATTAGCTGCTCATTTATGTAGAGCTCATATCATTAGAAGATATGGAAACAGATGAAATCTCCAAAAAGGTTTGTATTGCTCTTTACAATGTCCAATCATACATTTTCTTCAACTACCATCATAATTAAATTTGAAAATGATTTTTTATACCCCTAAGTTTACCCCTCCCAATTTAGATATAATCTATAATCTTTAGCATTTTTAGTAGATTACTTCCCCTTGCTCCTCACTTGCAAGCTCATCACACAATTTGTGCTCATGAAAAAAGCCATAACATAAATCCATTTAATATTATATGTGATTTATTAATGGTGTGGACTGTTTGTCTGGTTTTTGTGAAAGGATACTATTTCCTTCATCAACCTGCTTTTCAGTACCTGCTTTTAATTTCTATTCCATAAGCCAAGTGAATGTAGGTTATCAAATTTTGCATATTTGAGTTGATTCACTTTTGCATAAATTCACAGAAAAGCCAAACAAGCTGCTCACAGTTATTGGTAGGGACAGTCATATGTGTTTCCAACCTAAGTACTTCATTTATATTATATATGGTTTTTTATAAGAAATATGCCTGTAAGAAACATGAGGTTGAAATTAGGCAACAATTAAGAAACATTTAAGAAGCATAGGCAGGTTGAGTTTCAAATAATAACTTGCAAAACTGTTTTTACTAGTAAATTGTTGATCAAACTAGCAAGAAAATAGAATGAACACTCATTACCTGCCTCACAAAATTTGAGCATCCTTTTTCTTGTATCAAAATTACCTAATCTGGGTTGTTATTGTCATTGGAAGTCTTTACATTTAAGAAGCATTTACTGGTAGATTTGATGAAATATTAAGAAACATCCAGGCTTAAGACAGAGGGTTTGTTTCTTATAAAAAAAACTTGTATTTACTTACATAGTTGTTGCCCACCAAAATAGCTTAGGCTAAAATTCCCTGTACCAATTGCAATTATCTATTTTGATAGCAGCAGCCTGCTAGTATCACAGATATCTTGAAAAACAGTTTGTTATTGGCGTTGCATAGACTCAATTTGTTTTTAGATGCAAGAGCATGATTCCTTCGTCAACTCACCAATTGCATCGAACAGTCCATTTCTTGATCAAGTGATGAAGCGACTGTGCGAGAAACGCGGTAAGTTGTGTTGCTACCTTGGCTATCCTGCTGAAACTTGTAGCCTGTCCCAGCAAATTTTAATAATGGTAAGCAATAAGCATTGCAATAAGCTGTAAGATAATGACATCCATTGTGAATTTGCACATACACTTAAAATCGCGTTTTAGTATACAACAGGCATACCATCTAGAATGTATTGTGAGCAGACCACACGTGGAGAAATGTCAAGAGCGATGTTCATTGGTTTTTTCTATACTATGCCGTTGTCATTGGTAAATCAGAAAAATGAGTTAACCCTCTCAGTAAAAGTTGAAAGTAGCGTTCTCTACAATGATTTGGAGAAATAACTTGTTTATCTCATCATTTTCTGACTGACCATTTGAAAAGCCTTCTCATAGAAACCACCTTGATTTCTCCAGCAATTGGCCGTACAGTTTTTCTTTAAAATGTAAAGAAATACCCTGGACTTTTCTATTATTTATGCATAGCACCACGTTTTCTTGTGATTTTTGATAGATAAAATTTTGTTATATGAGACTATAACTAATCTAGAAGACTATTCTTAAAGGGGAATATCTATTATACGCAAGACCAAAGAAAAATAATTTGTAGCCTCAGTAATTATTGCAGCAGTCAAATTATGTAGAAAGAATCTAGGACAAAATTTTAATGATGTGAAAGTCTACGATGTATTATTAACGAATTTACTGTCAAGCGAAGAGTATTGCAAATGAATATTATTGGAGAGATTAGGAACTATTCATTTTTACAAATGGTTTGACACCGAAGAAAATTTGGTTGAGTGAAGGAAACTTTCTGATAGAACAAAGCTGTGCAAATACATTGTAATTTTAGCGTGACGTAATTATTGAACAGCCCTATTCGATTGCACGTGTTTTGCACAAAACAACGAACGCAAGTGGATCAGCGAAGTGGATATGTATGACTCGTTCACATTATAAAGACACATAAATTACGCTTTCAAGCTCTGAAACAGTTTTCCTGTGGTTTCTTTTCGGTTACCCGCTTTTACAAGCGGGGGGCCTTGGGTCATGGCCATCCGCCTTAGAATTGCCACTGCTCAGTGCTACATAACTATTGAGATATTTGTATGGGCGTGGCTGCAAATGGCCTACACCCACTTTCTGGCGTTACACCTAGAACCCCTTTGTTAAAATTTTGGAAATCACCCCTGGACGGATTCTGTGCTAGTGCTATAACCATTGAGCATTTACTTATGAGAAGCACTCGTCGATGTTGTGGAGGAGGGGAGGCCGGCCTTGTCTTGCCCATTTCTCATTTGAAGTAAAGGCGCAAAATTAATGTTAGACAGCCACTGAAGTGAGAGCTGGAGTTTGTAACAATATGGATGTCTTTGATTCATCTACTTGTAGTATTGGAAGCCGCATTAATTGGAAGCCGTATTAAAACCTCAAAGTTGGGTAAGATGATTCTTGGGCAAGAAATCATTTCTCTACGGTAGGAACCAGGCCTTAAAATGAGCAAATATTAGGTACGTGATTGATCAAGCTTCTGCCCAGCTTCAGCAGTGGCGTCCTGGCTGGGGGTGGGGGCATGTACCCCCATGGGAATACTTTTTAAGGCGTAGCAAAGCGATATTTCAATATATTCCTTGAGAACAAAAAGACTCCATTGACGAATTGCTTATACTTTTCAACGAAATTAAATATGTAAAGCAGTGTGCTTGTTTTAGTGCCACGACATGAAATTCGTTCTATGAATTTTGTCCAAGATATGGCTCCATACCTAAGAACTTCCGATTTAAGGGAGAGAGGGAAAATGTTTAATTATTGCTTTATAGATATTCAAGGAAGATTCAGGTAAAATCTTTCTCCATTGATCGACTCTAAGAGCTTGAATAATCGAGCCAGTAGGATTTGCGAGGCGAGTGTTGAGGCGCTCGCGCTCGATCGAGCGGCTCTCATTTCAAGGCCTAGTACGAGCTCTTCTGTAAATATTGGGCGATTCCTTATTGTTCAGTTTTAAAATTCTGAAACTTTGTTATTGTATAGCTTCCATGGAAGGGTCTCCTGAATGCACGAAGAAGAATAATCCGATGCCGAAAAATACAAACGGTAAGGAGATTAAAGAAAATGGTAAATTTGATAATCAACATGGTGAGGTGTTCTTCAGCGATTCGGTTGCTTTACATGAGAGTGACCCGTGCGATCTTATGATAAAAAATGGAAGCCAATTGGAAGGTAGACAGGGAATTGCCAATCATGTTGAGAAATTCAACTCTGAAAAGGAATTGAAAGAGACTAAGCTTATCTCGCGTAATACTATTGATGATGCCGCAAAACGCACCAGCCAAAGTAATAAGATTGTTGTCAAAGAAACATATGAAGATGAAGTCATGAGTGGAACGTCAAGGAGCATCATTGCAGATCCTAATTCTTGTCCAGAAGATGATGATGATGGTAATGATGATGATGGTGGTGGTGGTGATGATGATGATGATGATGATGATGATGATGATGATGATGATGATGATGATGATGATGATGATGGCAAAATGATTCAAGTGAAGACAACTAAAGGGAATAGAAGGAAATTGTTATCGAAAAAACAAGTTCTTAGCTGTAGTATTAATGCAGAGATTACAGCTGCGAGCAATTCATCTGGTAGGTAAAACATGATTTTTAATACATACGGTAAATTCCAAATATGTGCCCCCCCCGGTTATGAGCCCACCAAAAATTCTTCCAATCCCTTTGTGCCCAGGGCTTATATTCGGAATTTTTTGATATTTGCTATCTATTTCACATACACTTGCTTTGATTAAGGAAGAAAAATACCATTAGTCATTGACATTTAAGAAATATGAATCATGGAGCATTTTCACTTTTGAAATTTGACTAGCTCTTGTTTGGTTCTAGCTGAATGCAGTGGTATTCATTTTGAGCCTTACCTTAAGTATAGCTCTTTCATAGATTATGACTGCAATTGAAGTACGAATTTGGTAATTGAGCAATATCAATATATGAATGGCTTTTGATTGTAAATCTTTTTTATAAATCAGTTTGTATGATGTTACTATTGCTTTAGAGAATGCTCATTTTTAAAGACATAATGAGCTTTTTCGATTGTTGTATTGTCGACAAAGGACTCGAGAATGTGAAAAGGGGAGAGAAATTAAAGCGAAAACGAAAGCAAGGGAATACTTCAAGAAAACGAAGGAAATGTATTGTTACCGAGAAGGAAGTTAAATGCAAAGAAGCTATTGAAGATGAAGTAGCAAGAAAGCATTTTAGTAGCATTGAAAATGTTGAAAGTGAAAATCAGGAAATTGTTGAGACAGAAAAGATTCAGCCTACGGAAAAAAAGGAGAAAGCAACCTTGCAGAGTCGAAACCTTCCGGAAGTCATCACTCCAAGGAGAAAAGAAGTCATGGTACTGATGTATTTTTGTAGTTTTCAGTGTTTCTTATTGCTTTGGACTGTAGGCGAAGCCCCGGGAAATTTTTGGAACCACACTTGTTAGGAAAGCGCCACTTTTGAATAGAGGGCATCAAAAAAGGGCACTTTAGGTCTCTGGCTGAAAAGAGTGGGGGCCTAGACCCCCAGGACCTCTCCCCTAGTTGCGCTCCTAATTTACCTATTCATATAGGTATTGAAAAACGTCTTGGAAAGCTCAGCTGGATCATGAGCCTCTGTAGAAAAACTACGACCAAAAACATTACGATTTAGTTAAATATTTTCAACAAACAAAATATATTCATATACATATTAACTTAATGAATGCATATATGTATGAGTGCATTGATATAAAGAAAGGATTTCTATATCTTATTGTAAGTTTCTTCAAGATTTAGATATTGCCGATACATGTATCACATGCCATTTTATGATTTTGATAGTTTTTTACATACAGAAGTAGAATAACACGTGCATTGTGTTCCAGGCCAAAGGATCATTAGTAATGACCAGCATGCATTATGGGTATGGCTTTTCTTGATACATTTCACTTCTATTGTGATTGGCTTGAAAAGATGATGGACCAATTTCTAGCCATTTTTTAGAATCCATATCCCCTGGAATCATCATCATTTGCTTCTTGAAGCTTCCTTAATATTGAACTATTTCAATTTTACTGGTTACAAAATTGTTTGGTTTGTTCAAGATATATTTATATAAGTAGTAACTTGATGAATATTTTTAATTAAGAAATTCCCCCAAACATGAGATTTGTGAGTATTTTCCTCAGCTATTGCAGATAAATTACTTTTTTTTTGTAGACAGCAGGGATTCGTTCGAAATGCTGTTAAGAAACTTGGAGTATTCTCAATAGCAAAAACGGTGAATTCAAAAACAACTCATGTTGTGGCTGGAAATGGCCGACGAACTCTGAATATTTTAAATGCAATTGTGCATGGTTGTTGGATTGTATCACCAAATTGGGTAGCGAAAATGATTCATTCCTAGTTTTCTGTTTTGTTACTTAGCAATGTGTATATTGATCTACGTCAATCTAGACTTAGTTTATTGAAAATACCATTATTGGTCACTAAATTAAGATTTATCTGTTTGCATTTGTGACGGGTTGGATTTGTGCATGAATTGCTAATGAGAGGGTAGTTCACAAGATATCATTTAGTTTGGCTATTTCGTAATGAGTAATTATTCAAATATTTGATGAAAGTTTATTTGTATACTGTGTGTTGCTGATCCAATGGAGATGATGCCCTTGTATCATATGCTGATTCCAAAATGATGCAATGAAATTAAATCATCTCGTTTCCATTTCATATTTTATATGGTTATTTTAAGAATAATCTCACTCGATCCTATTATAATTTAATTAACAACTTTGCTTGTGCTTCTGGTGCTTTTAATTTGTTTTACAATACTTAGGCTTCCTCTTGCATTTGTTCAGTTCAATAGCTCATGTTTCACTGGCGTCTGTTCCCAATTTTTGAATTGATCATTGGGCTTAGCAGCAATGAGAAATTTTATTGAATTTCAAAAAGACGTGATCAAAAAGCATTATACTGTTTTGATACTTCTATTTGACAACAGGTCAGTGATTCGTATGATCATGGTGAATGGCTAAATGAAGAAGAATACGAGCTTAACATTGAATTCCCAAGTGCCAAGGTGATGTATATTTCCTCTGCACTTATTGCTTTTTCCTAGTGATATATTTACCCTGGCTTTCTTACTGATTGCTCTTCTTATTCACATGCCTTCGAGCACGATGAACACGGGTTACCTTGTTTTGTTATTCTTGCCAACTCGAATCTATATTGCTCTAATATTTCGAATTTTAATATGAGGAAATATCGTTTTTTGACAAGGAATAAACTGAATTTTGGAGCTGGAGATTGTCATTTTTTATGAACTTTTTTCTTATATGAAATAACGTGTACATGCCTTCGAGAAGGGTGAATTTCTGATTATTGAAATGCGTAATGATATGCTTGTATTTTTTACTGTTGTTTGCTATCAAACTCTGTTAGGCACCATAATTTTTGCATTAATTCCGAATTTTTTCCAACAACCATCACAAAGTACTCGAAGAGCCAGAATGCCTTTGTGAACCATTGTAAAACACAATCTGTAAAGTCTCTTTTATGGATTATGAATGGCCATGTAGTATATAACTTGAAGCTACAATTCATTTGATATTTATCTCAATTGCTACCTGGAAAATGTTTGATGATACTAGGGATAGGGAAAACTATCCTTACTGATTTGATGGTTCCTCTATTGCAAAAATGTTCATATTTTTTGAATTTCCTTCACAGCTGAATCGATGTTCAAAGCTAGAGAAAGGCGCAAGTTTATCCAATTCACTCTTTGAGAACTTAGATCCAATATTTGTTGCTGAAAATACTGTTCCACCAAAATTTGAATTAGCAAAGCTGATTCGTAAATGTGGTGGCAAGGTGACTACAAGTTTTGTTTTTATGAGAAAAAAGTTTATAAGAAAATGAGGCTCAAATCGTCAAAATCTTAAGAAAATCGTTAGAAAATCACGAGGCTTGATTTCAAAAATTAAGTGTTTCTTATAGGCCAAAAATCGGTATTTCGTCGTTATTGTATTCAAAATGTTAAAGATACAATTCAAATTCCAGTATACAATATTATTAACGAAAGTGTAAACAACTCTAGCCAGTTTATTTCAGTAACAGTTAAGAAAAATTTAAGAAAATTTCAGGCTCAATTTCGGGAAAAGTTAAGAAAATTGAGACTCAGACAAAATAATGATTTTCTTATAAAAAAACGTGTATTCTTTTGTTGCATTCACCGCCATGCATATCATTAATTTTTTATAGACAATATCACTGCTACCATCGTCTGAAAATATCTCTACTATCATCATCATGATTTTATATTAAGGAAGAGGCTTATCGCGTGTATGATTCGTGGGTGTGCCATAAAAACTGGACATTTATTCTGGGCGACGAGTGTCGTGATGCTGGGTCACTAGTTTTCTTGCCTCGCTGCCATTATCCACCTGTCTCTGCCTGGAAGCACGTGCAAAGTCACAAGCAAAAGATTGTCCTTGTCAATCACACGTGCAAAATAGAAACTTCGTCATCGCAAGTGCAACACTGGTGGCTTTTTGTTTTTTATTGTAAATGAGGCATCGGGCTTACTTCAGCAGTAATACGCTTTGTTAATCATGTTTGTATTTCGAATACAAAGCGCTTGGATCACACGTGCTGCTGCAAATACACTTTTCTTATATAGGAAAAAAGTTTATAAGAAAATAAGTATCAAATAGCTAAAATTTTAAGAAAATCACAAGGCTAGATTTGCAAAGTTGAGCATTTTTGTTGGCCAAAATTCGATATTACGTCATCAGTACATTCAAAATGTTAAAGATGGAATTCAAATTAGAATATATAAGATTTGCAAAGAAAGGGTAACCCATTTTAGTCAGTTTATTTCACTAGAAATTTGAAAATTTTAAGAAGATCTCAGGCTCAATTTCAGGGGAAAAGTTAGGAATATTGAGGCTCAGGCAAAATGATGGCTTTCTTATAAAAAAGGTGCAATTTGGAGTAATCGTAGAAACGAGTGCACGTGTGAACTGATGTTTTAGCACCATTTTCTTTAGGGCATGGATCTCCCTGTTTTGCTGCCAGGCTGCTCTCACCCACCTCTCAATATGTGATGATGACCTTCTTTATCGTGGACGAGTATTTCAAATACTAAATTTCTCGTTTATCGTTGTCATCATTTTAATTACGATCATTTTCCTCCTCTTTACTGCAATTACCAGAACAGAAGCATTATGATGTAATTATAGCATCGTCATCATTTGATTTATATCTGATTTAATTGAAGGTTACTGCAAATTCAAGGCTGGCTCAAATTTGTCTAGGAGATTCAGCCGATTTAGACCTGGATTGCAAACTGGTTGATGAAAAATGGATTCTAGGTACTATTTTTCATGTTTGCAATCTCACAAAATTTATTTTGCATGCAAATTTTTTTTAACTGTAAGCAATTGATGAATTTGGCTTTTTTACAATTTTGACAATCTTTTCAATGTTTCTTCTTTACATACATACCTATATACATTATTTATTTTATAACACAGGTTTAATTTTTGGCAGTTTCTTGTTGGCTGATGAGGACCTACAGCTTAAATTTCTAAGAAAAATAATTGTTACTATACACCATAATATCTAAGTTAAAATCTAATAAAGTTAAAGGAAAAGGAGTCCCGTATACTTTCGTACGTAGGGGAGTGCCTGTTAGAGAGGACACTTATCCTAAGCCATCGGCATTTGAGGTAGGGTGGCCAGTACCTTTTCTTTGCCGCCTGTATCCCCCCAGTGTTGCCGCCGGGTACCCATTCGCTGCTGGGCGGGTGAGCAGTGAGCGAGCATTCAGTCAGGGCGTCGAGTTGGGCTTGAAACGTAGATGTTCCGCACAAGAGGCATGCTCTCTTACCACTATGCCGCCTCGCTCAGTCTACTAGGTACACAAGCCAAAAAATTAGAGGCCTTTTGCATGGAAATTCATATTCAATACATTTAAACAAGATACTAAGAACATAGATATCTCAATTCTTCCATTGGCAACATCTATGTAATCAACTGCTTCCACTAAAAAATCTTATTCCAGACTTCAAATCAAGTAACCCTCAAAAAGTGAGACTAATATTTTGTTTAGCTTCTTCTAAAATTGAAATGAAATGGGTAAATTCAGGAGGCTTGCGCTCTAAACACTAAGCCACCTCACCCATAATTCTAGTGCCATGTCTTAAAAATATATAAAAGTATTGTCCTTATATATATATAAGATATATAAGTATTTATATATAAATATTTATATTAGTATTTAAGTAGTATATAAGTAGTATATATAAGTAGTAAGTATTTATATATAAAATAGGTCCTTATTCATATTTACGGTGGTTCCTTTACTGAACGAACTTTTTTCGATTGTTTTGCTATTCTTTGTCAATGATTTTTTAAAATTTACTAAATTTTCAGCACTTCAAATCTGAGTTTATTGTATTCCATAATATGGATCCTCTGTATTTTAACGTCCTTCTTTCCTTTTCAGATTTTAATCTTTTTGTTTCTAATTTCTCCCGTTTCCTTTCCTTATATACCTTATATTATTTAAATGACTTCACTCTTTTTCAACTTATTCCTCAATGCAGTGAATGAAATTGAACTGACACTTGAAAATGCAGTTGGAATACGTATCTATCTACCTGTGAATAGAGCCCTGTCACCATAGAAATTCCTATCATCTTCATTGCCACTTTTATAAGCTATTTGCTACACTAAGAAATCAAACTTTCGCATTGTCTTTTATTCGTAGACTCAGTAATGAAGATGACCTTGCTTGATGTTGATAATTACATTATTGATCAAGGAAACAGCTCTTTGACTATTTAATCATTGCAATTCATCGCAAGCTCCGATTGGTGTGTCTTGATTTATACGGCAAGACAATTCCTTTAAGAATTAATTCCAAAGTCAAGTTGCATTGTTTACTAGCCCTCTTTGTTGTCACAAGGATCAAATGACGTTCCATTTCCATCCAATTTCGATGTCTGCTTTTACTTAGTGAGTATTGTAAATGAGTTTTTGATGTGTTGGTAATAACACTTAATTATGAACTGCAAACAAATAGTAGCTGGTCTTCTATTTTAGAGCCCTGAACAGCCTAAAGTAATAATGGCTTTCCTCCTTCAATCATTATCATTGACCAGCCGTATCCTGTACCCTTATCAAGTTCATTGTCTGGCCTTTAGTCTTTGTTTGCTCTATAAGTAGAAGCTACTCTGATTCATATGTGTGTTGAATTTGACTTGAGATTACTTAAGCTATTTTGCTGCGGAAAATAAATATAATTTTCAATGACCAAAGATCAATGTGCTATGACACTAATGACATGTATGCTGTGCTTTGTGTATAGCGTGTTTGTATGTTGTGTTTGAACAATAGAGCATTTCACGTTGTATTCGCAAAGTGCTAGAATGTAATGTTATGATTGTGAAAATTTTTCTCATTTCAATAAAGTATTAAGGCAATGACAGCACAGCACATAACATTATCAGTACGTTTTTGCACAGTGCTTCGATCAGGTCCCATGTAATTGATATCTTATCGAGCTGCAATGACTGTTTTGTAAATAGGTTTATATCAGGCTTCAAGCACTTACGCAGGTATTCATAGATCAGAGAGAATTCCTGAAAGTGTGATTTTATGTCAGGGTTATGAAAGATCTTAGTACACTTGCCAGAAAGTTATTCAACTTTTCCTGAGATTCAAGCAAGCTAAGTTTTTATTTAATATGTAGTAAGATATCGTAAAAAGCTAGTGGAAATATTTTTATAGCAGTACTCTAAAGCTTATGAAGAACTTTTCTAAATCAACGGTGGCTTGATATAAAGGAAGAAATTTTAAGGTTTTGATTGCCTAGGGTTCCTACGTCTCCTTAAAATCCTTAAAAATCCTTAAAGAAAGGAAATGCCTGGAAGGAAGAAATCCTTAAGGAAAGGAAATGTCCTCAGAAGTCTTTAGCTAACATCAGATTTATCGACATCTGTTTATATCTCCTTAAGAAATATAGTTTCTCACAGCAGTTGTGATACTTTTGTAAAGGAGAATTTTATATGCAGAATTTCACGACAGTGGATCGCAAAAAGTTCTTGTAGGAAAATCTGATTTTTGCCTTGTTCTGCAATTTCATTTGAGAAAGTTGTTTCATGTGTCGATCTTGTGTGTATTGATGGTTAATGAAGGGACTAATGACACGAAAGTCTCCTTAAATCTCCTTACGTATGGATTTTATTGTAATCGAGCCTAACTTCTAAGCAAAAAAGTATGATAGCCCTTTTGCCCGTTTAAGATTCATATTTTACCTACTATGCCTTTTGCTGTCTTATTATTTTACAATATTTTGCATAAGTTTTCTTGTATATTTTAGTCATTTTTATGAAATTTCAAAATTATCTTCCAATTGTTTTTTTGAAATCACCTGTTTTAAAGAAAGATCTGAAACACCCAAGCTAATTGAGATTTGTTGCTCTGTTTGTTACAATGTGTCCAGTAACATTAAAAGCTGTGCAGTGAAATATTTGCTAAATAGGGTTTTATATATTGAAAATAATTGTAACATAGTTTGTGCCTATCGAAACTTTTGTTGAAAGCAGACCTTGTTTTAAATTCCATGCATTGCGATTTAGCATTATCCATCTGTGTGGCAAAATGACTTTTTTTGACTGGTTTTAAAAGTCCATCTTTCTGGCCAGATCCATACTTCATCCAAAGCTAGTTTTTAGTCTGTACATTGATAGCTTTCACTACTCAGATGAACAAGATTATTACAGCTGTACGTTTTACAGCTTAATTAACGATGTGATTGTTTTGCAGAAATAGTGATTATTATTGATGGTGGTCTGATGGAAATATTGGTGAAAACTGTTTAATTTTTAATTTTTCCAAGCGATGATTCAAAGGTCTGAGGAGAAGTCTGCAAAAATATGCATCGCGGAATGGTGCTATCATGACGTAGTGAAAGTTCATGCTTTTCAAAAAAAGATGACTATTATGCAGATGGTCCTACCAGTACCATGGTGCATTTCAGTCTGTCGGCAAGGCGCCGTGGATATAGCTATAACTATAAAATACAAATCTTGGCACACGGTTCTTTTGATGGCTGCATTACATACGTTTTAAGAAGAATATCTAACTTTTCGTTGAACCTCAATATTCTTAATTTTTTCTGGTTTTGAGCCCAAGGTTATTCTCACAGGGTTTGTGCTACTGCCTAAGCTCCTTGAAGCTCCTTGAAGCTCCGTAAATTTAATTAAGGTTTTTAAGGGCGCTTCAAACTCCTTAAATTCGTACATTTTGGTACAAAACTCCTTATTTAGAATCAATTCTTGGGGGAGAGGATTTTCAGCGGAAGATTTATTTAGAAAATGAAATGATTTTTGTCATGGAAACACACAAAAGTACTCCTTAATATTCATTTTTAGTGCTTAAAAACTCCTTAAAAGGTTCTTAAATTTTATATACTCACAACAATACGATCCCTGTCTTATATTATTAGGTGTAACTTTGTCTGAAAAAGGCGGCGAGGTAGCATAGTGGTTAGAGCGCATGCCTCCTGTGCGGAAGGTCTACGGCTCGAGCCCGACTCGATGCCCTGGCCGAATGCTCGCTCACTGCTCACCCAGCAGCAAATGGGCACCTGGCGGCAACACTGGGAAGACAAAGGCGGCGAGGAAAGGAACTGGCCACCCTACCCCACATGCCAATGGCCCTGCATAAGTGTCCTCTCTTACAGGCACTCCCCTACGTACGAAAGCATACGGGACTACTACTTTTATTTTGTCTGAAAACCAAAGTTTTTCCTAATGCCTTACTAGAACAGAATATCTAATATTGTATAGATGTTCAAAAGCTAATCCAAAAACATTACTTTAAGTCAAATACACAAAAATTGTAAGTTTTTTGATAAAACTTGACCTTTGCATCATTTCTAAATTATTCTTAAGTGTCAACGAATCTGAGCCTTAAGGTGTGCATTGCAAGCGCTTTGGGAGTGTTTTGCGAAAAGTTGTGAAAAAACTATATCGTTACATTCTTGTGTATTCCTCTGAAACTGTTCTGAGATTGAAAAATGAAGAAAAATCCCCTTCAGTGGCAGCGTAGCTTCTTTATCCACATGTGGGATGTAGCAATAGAAAGAAACAATGCTTGCTAGCTTTTGCGAAATTTACTTTACAAGAATGCCTATTTTCTGCTGAGTCTCATTATTCTTAAGTTTTTCGGTCTTGGGTCTTAGATTATTCTTAAATATCGAAAGTATAAATAAGTTTTAAAATCAGAGCATTATCTCCAAGTTCAAACCTTTTTTGATGTTTTGCTTCATCATAAAGCAAAATAAAGTGAAGCGAATAATAAATATTGTATCGATAGTGAAAAAGTTAATCTGGAAGCAGTACTATAGCTCAAATACAGAAAAGTCCAAGTCTTGATGAAACTTGAGCCTTGCATTATTCTTACATTATTCACAAATGTAGCGATTCTGAGCCTTAATATTCTTCTAAACTTTAGTCTTACAAAAAGTGTGTTTTGGTAGAAATAAGTATTATGGGGCATTATTTCCGTTTCTAAGAGACAACGCCCTCGCTTTCATGATATGCCTTCTTCTTCATATACGTCATAGCTTTCAAAGTTACTTAGAATGTTGAAATCTTTGAATCTTAGTGATTTAGTAGCAATAGATTAACTTTAATTTCAGTTTTGAACAGCAAAGTGGATGCATTTATGGCTGAGTAATTACATTCGCCCTTAGTTATGCTTCTTTTGTAAATGCAATAGGCCAGAGCCTCTGTGAGCTATATGTCATATAGACAAAGTTTCCAGACCTCGAACGACACTGCGCAAGTGCAAAGTTGTGTGAAAAGACAGGCAGAAGGGATCAGTCGATTTTATTTGTAATTTCGCCTGAACCAAGTTTAGTAGTTTGTATAGTGTTATATCGAATTCTCAAGTTTTAAGAAAATAGAAGACACAAACTGTGTATTTGTGAGGACTTTGGAGTTGTATAAACCATTGAAGGTAGTGGAAGGATTGTTGATCTCTTCGAGGAGAAGCCAAGTATTCGCCGACATTTTGTTTCTCAAAAGCAGTGCTCTTACCCTGTCAACTAACAAGATCTGCTGCTGATTGTAAGCTAAAGTTGTCGTTCTGACGACACATTGAAGCTGTATTTTTATTCTGGAAGTCTATGCACATTTAGATTGCTACGATCCTTTCTCCTAGAAGAATTAAGGCCGTTCTGCCCGATAGCCATAACCAGCGACAGAATTTATGTCATTGAAGCCAGCGTTAGTAAGTGCTAGACAGAATCGCAAATATTTTGCAAGGAGAATGACTATTTAGCATCATTTCATGAACGAGCTACGGAGATTAGTTACAGCGCCAAGCAGATCATTTTAAATAAACAATCATAAAGCTGACAAAATAAAGCCTCCGGAAAATTAACATTTACGCAGGATTTATATTCACAGAAATACCCTGAGAATACTCTGAAAGACAAATCATAGAAAAAGAACGCTGGAATAGAGCATTTGAAATTTTCATCCGGGAAAGTAAAGCTGAGATGTTCCTCATTGTGACAAGTTGACTACATTATTTCTAGTCATTCCACCTTTTGTTTTTAAAATTAAGCAAGAATCGTTTGACTCAGCAAAACATGCAGCGCGATCGAGACAGAGATAGAGCACGCGGAAATGATTACCCAGGGGGTCCAAGAAAAGGAGCAGGGAGCGCAGGGGCAAGAGCTGGTGCATCCCATCATGCACGTTCAGGTTCTTCCGGTTCAGGTGTTTTAATGGTTGGCCCCAATTTTAGAGTTGGCAAAAAGATTGGTTGTGGTAACTTTGGAGAACTCAGATTAGGTATATACCAATTTTAACAATTTTTCTCCTTTCCTAATTCTAGTTTGGCTTTAGTATATTCTCTTCAGTGCTAGCCATAGAAACAGAGGGTGAATTTATTATTTGTTGTGCTTATGCCCTTTGAACTTTTTTCCTACTAAGGCTGGCGAAGATGGCCATCCGTGTCATTTTCAGAGTACTAGAATGTCATATTGTTCCTTATAATGAAATGTAAATATGTTTAAATTGAAATGGTATGTAAATGTGAATATGCAATAGAGTTTGGCATGGGATTTTACTTCTACTCTAAAAATTGAATGGATAGCCATTTGGAACACTAATAAGTTACAGAATTTTAGAGACATTAAAGAAGGAGATGCAGTTAATCACTTAAAATGTGTAGTTTAAATAGTCATACCCCTTAAAGCAGTGAAATCTTTATATGATTTGTTATGTTCTTCCATTCTGCTGGCATTTAATGTGATGTTTGTGTCAAGTGTAGTGTGCCAGTTGATTAAGCATTCAATGGTTGAAGTCTGCCCCTAGTAGTGTAACATGAAATACTTTGTAAAGCTGGAAATGATATACTTTGGAGAGATGAAATACTTTGTAGTGTGACATGAAATACTTTGTAGAGATGGTGATCAATCTAAGGTTTACACTCCTGCACTTCATTTTATTAAACCTGCATTGTCAAAGCAAAGTAACATTTAGATCAGGGTCTGTACAAACTTTTTTTACTGCAGTTTGTATTTTAGGTTCCAAAATTTTTTCCATAGAAGTAACAGTTGTAATAGCATTTTCAAAACTGATTTTTAGGGAAAAACTTGTATACAAATGAACTGGTTGCCATAAAACTGGTAAGTTGCCTTTTTTGTTTGTAGTCCACTCTTATTTTTTCTAGTTAGTTGAATTTTTGCCATGCATTGGACACCTTTTCATTCAAAAGCATTGCTATGGAAAATATTTTGTTTCTTATATCAAATCAGCACAAACTTTAGAAAGTTGTTAAATTCAAAAGCAAAACAGTCAAAAGTTATAAACATCTGTTTTCCTATACGTTTGATTCAATACATGATTTCATCTGCTACCTAATTTTGGAAGAATGGGGATACTATAGCTATTGTGAAGACTCAGATTTGTGAAACAAGCATGCAAACAGTTTCCATGAAGTAGGATAAGCTCCCTATAAAGGCAGACCCAAACTAGAATATGCTAGAAAAGGTTTTGGACTTACATGAAAGTCATTAGCACTTCTGTTAGTAGACATATGATTTTGGAAGTACTGCCTCAGTGTGAGGATGAGACATGAGACAAAATTATAAATATTGAGGTAAGGTATTAGGGATTACATGTTAGACAAAATGTGTTCAAGCCCATCCAGCTGATTCCAGCATGAAATTGGGCATTAAGTAATTAATGGTGTATACTTTGCTCCCCTGTCTCTCAAATTATTACACTTTGTATTATGACTACTTTGAGTGTCAGTAGTTGGTTACATACAAACTTGTTATGAAAAGAGACAGTGCCCATTAAATCTTAAGTGAAGTCCACCATTTTGAAAATCTCTTCATATCTTAAATTTCCAGGAACCTTTGAAATCAAGAGCTCCACAGCTTCATTTAGAATATCGATTTTACAAGGCACTTGGGCAGTCAGGTATAGGAAAAATACTTCAGATTTATAATAATTTTATCTTGTTATTTGTGTTTCATTGTTTACCCATCAGTGTGAGTTATTCAACTGTTTTACTACTTGAGCAAGATTAAAGTCTCTATTATCTAATAAAGTTTTGTTCTGTGTTTTTACTTATCTATGGAAAGTATTTCTTGTGCAGTAAGCTCTAGAATAGATCATGCTGTAGCCACCAAATTTTGACTGCTAACTCTTGCATGCATAAATTATACTGTGTGAACAATCAAGCTTGAAATTACTAGATATCATATAAATCATAAGAAACAGATAACATAAATCAGAATGGTCTACTATTGAGTTTGATGATGAAATGCAGAATCAAGAGCACAAAAAGTATATATTTTGCTTTTTCTTGTACATTAATTTGATTTATGGAATTGTTATATAGATTGTGAGACTCTTGCAAATCAGTGCTTGCTGAAGGGCTACCCTCCATAAATATCTGAAATGAAATGAGAAGTGAAATTAAATGGCTATTGTTATATATTGTATTAAATGTTGAAAAGGTCATGTGTACTTAGTCAAGTTAGGTAACGTCTTTTAGGTTAAGAATCCTTTCAGAGCTTAAATAGTGTCTTTTAGGTTAAGAATCCTTTCAGTTCAATTATTCACTGTTTTTAACAGATGGAATTCCTCAAGTCTACTATTTTGGTCCTTGTGGGAAATACAATGCAATGGTGATGGAGCTTTTAGGGCCCAGTTTGGAGGATCTGTTTGATCTTTGTGAGAGACAGTTTTCACAGAAAACTGTACTTCTGATTGCTATGCAAATGGTATTTTTTTGTATTTTACTTTGTTTATATGTAATGACATACTAGCAGTGGTCACTTAACAATTATATAACCACAAATGGGATTGGCCAATATGATCTGGTGGGTAAAACAAATCACACCAATATACGAACATACTTCCAACATGAGCAGTTTTTGAGTGTAGAACATGGAAAGGTGCAGGAATTTACTGTCATTATCATCTACCACTTCTAAGGCAAAGAGCTTGTACACACATGCTTGAATGTTTCAGTTTCTCTAAGGAAAATGTTCCTATCAATCAACACACAATAATTTTTTAGTTAAAACTTTATTAAGCTAAATTATTAATGATCTGTGGGCACTGAGACATCCTTGAAGCATAGTACAGTGTTGGTATGTGATAACAGTCCTTCACTTTTTGAAAACCACCTTTTTGATTCTGTGCCATTTTGAATTTCTATGGATTTGCTGTCCCCACCAAAAAGAATGGACCAATCATAATTGAGATTACATAATGGTCATGTGGCCACTGCTAGTACCTCATTAGAGATCAATCAATGTCTCATTGCAATGTTTTGAGTCATAAGTTATACTAGCTTAATTGCATTTTCAACTGACAACATTGAGTTTTGTGTAGGTGTGAACTAACTTTTTTATGGATAATTTGTTGACAAAAAGTATCAACTTACTTTCCAACACAGTTCTTGACAGTCTTTTTAATTCCTGTTTGTGTAAAGTTGGTTTTGATGATACACGCTTTGAAGCAATGATTGAGAGTCAAAAATTTCAGTTTTGAGCAGCTAGCCAAGTTTTAAAATTGATTCCATTTCAATTTCATGTCACATTGCCAGTTTCATGATGTATTTAGTCAGCTTCTTATTGCATCATTGATTTCCTTTTTTAAATTGAAAACCATTTGAATGTGGTAAAACTAATTTTTAGATTAGACGGTTGGAGTATGTTCACAACAAACACATGATATATAGAGATATAAAGCCAGAGAATTTTTTGATTGGGCGCAAACAGAATGGAACTGACAAAACAATATACATAATTGACTTTGGATTAGCCAAGGAATATATTGATCCAGAAACAAAGAAACACATACCTTACAGAGAACATAAAAGTCTAACAGGAACTGCCAGATACATGAGTATAAATACACATCTTGGCAAAGGTATTTATTGTCCATCTTTCCTGATTCATGCTTTTAAAATCATATTAGCTCATAATACAAAGATATACCTAAGAATAAAAATGGTTTAAGGACAAGAGTTTTATAGCTGAATAGGGAAAGGGCAAAATTAATAAATTATGAAAATATTGTTATCACTTGTGTCTTGAGTATAAAGGACTAAAGTAGCAAAGTAGCATTTTGCAGATGTGTATGGTATAAATATTTTTACTGTTGACAGGTCTCAGACCTTGTCATGAGCAAAATACTGCATGTGCAAGTTACTTTGTGTGTGTGATCGCATTGCTAAGGAAAGCTTTACATGCACACACTTAGATCAAAGTGCAAAGCAAAGAAAAGAATTGTAAGGTGCAACAAAGATAACATTAGTCAGACAAATTTGTTTACACAAGGATACTGTTGTAGTTTTAACAATAAATGTAGAAGCAATTCTTCACCTCAGAGTAAATGATGCTCCCAAGAGTAAGAAGTAATGGATGATTGTGGTCAACATCCTAAGGCAGAGGCTGGATGTGGCCCTTTAAGTTTTTCATCCTGCCGCCAGAGACCTTTTTCTATACCAAAAAATTGCTTTTATTCCTTTTTATTTGTACCTCAAATATGTAGACTGCCCCACTTGCTTCCCTTGGATGTGGATGCAGCTCTCAGGCTGAAAAGTTTGGAGATCCCTGTGCTAAGGTTTTAGGTATGAAGATAAGCTGTGGGCCATTGCCTTTTCAAGTAACAGAATCAGAAATTGAAGTCACCAGACAAATTTCCAAGGATGCTTATTTGCATTTGTGCTAAATCACATGGGCAATTTGATTTGCATGTGTATGGGTGTGTGGGCGTGCAATCACACAAGCTAAATGATAAGACCTGAGGTCTATGAACAACTGAACTTCATGAGGGTTGGGGTACAGATGCCAGATTGGCCCACAGAGCTTAGTTGTTGTGAATTGAGGACCATTTAGAATGCCGGTATATATAAATTTTAGCAAATTATTGGGATGCACAAGTACTCTCTTCCTCCATTTTCTGGGCCTGCTTTTAATGTGTTTGAATGTTTTGCTGTTTGGACAAGTCTTTTAAGTAGATTAATAAAATATTAATAACATCCGCTTTGTGTGTGAGTTAACCTCTAGGATCTTTGAAAACCCTTGCATGATGGTAAGAGACTCTTTTTGAATTAAAATTTATTACATCATTTTCCATTTATTAATTTTTTTTCTTTGATTCTATTGCAGAACAAAGTCGCCGAGATGACTTGGAAGCTTTGGGCCATATGTTTCTTTACTTCCTACGAGGAAGTCTACCATGGCAAGGTTTAAAAGCAGATACTCTGAAAGAACGTTATCAAAAGATAGGTGATACAAAAAGATCAACCCCAATTGAAGTTTTATGTGAAAATTTTCCTGGTATGTCTTTTATTGTAGTCTACTGCCAAAGAAAATTTTCTGTCTTTCAAGCATAGTGCAGAGTTTGAGTTGCTTAGACACTCTAGCCTTCTTGAAACTGCCTTTAATTATTTGCCTCTGATTTGAGCTCAAGCCCTTTGACTTTTTGTGGGGAATGCATTCTAAGAGGCCAATCATTCATATCTCTGGGTAATGGGTTTGAACTTAGAAACTGCTCAACAGTTTTGTACCCCCATCTGTTTTTGTTGAAAATTTTTGTTTCCCATTGAGAAATGAGTACAAGATGTCATATCACAACAATAAAAATTTCATACCCCCAATTGTCCTTTGAAAAGTTTTCATACCCTCCCTAATTTTAACCCCCCCCAGTACCCAGAATTATAAATGACTGACCCCCAAACTTGGTTTTTTGCCATAATTGGTTGATTGTATTGCTGATTTGAAGTTTCAGTGAGGTGTTAGACATTCAGCATTTGTAAAGTAAAAGTTTTTATTTTTCTTGTAGCTTTCATTTTTCTTCTTCAAAGCTGAAAGTGGTTGTATAAGAACTAGTCTTAGATTATATAGTCCTCAATTTGGTGTTGGATACCCCTAGTTTGAAAATTGCTATGTAACAAAGCTGCAGCACTTTTCCATTTCGTCAGGGTCTGAGTATTAATGAGTTTGCTGCACAAATGGAAGTGAAGTCTTTTATCTTCAAACAATTACTAAATCAACATCCACTTAAAGAATATTAGGCAACAAGCAAACAAAGAATATTTTTCAAACTAAACATAATTTTCTTCATTTCCGTAGCCATAACTTTGTTTCCTAGAATTTGGCCCCTCATGCATCATTTTCTTCTGTTGAAATCTAATTAATATGTGTCTGGTATCATTGATTGTTGGTTTTCCTGATAATGGTTTGCAGTCACTATCATTGTAGTTTTAGCTTTATACCTGAGCCTTTTGTAAAATGTTAACGCTGTGAAATGTATTGCGTGTACATGACTGAGGAAGATACACAGCGTACGCTCTTTTTTGTGGTGTATTTGATCAGGGTTAAAACTACTGCTAATAATTTTGTTAGCATGTAACTTATCATGATTTATAACAAAATATATAAATGTTTTTGATAATTGACAGTTAGTTAAACTTTGAACTGTATGATGGGACCTCTTTGCCAAGTCTTTGAGTTTTAGCCCGCTTTTGACTAGCCACCGTAATAGTGGAGAACCGATGTTACGTGTGTATTATCAACAGTTATAGGCCTTTGTTAACCTCAATTGGGGCTTGATATCCTTTCATAACCAGTTGTCTTGTACAGCAGCTGTCATTTCTGTAATTCTTGTTTTTTTTCTCTATAGAAGAGTGGGCCACTTACCTTCGTTACGTTCGAAGACTGGATTTCTTTGAGACACCAGACTACGATTATTTGTACAATTTGTTTCGATCTTTATATGAAAAGAAAGGCTATTATGATGAAACTGAATTTGATTGGAGTCACAAAACAATTGTAAGTTGATACCTATTGTCTATCTTTTTTGATTTATGGGAGCTTTTACCATTCAACTTCTGCTTAGTTTCATGTCTCACTTCATATTCTAGCCAATCATGTTTCATTGTCTTACTTTCATCTTTTAGCCACAGCCAGTTAGCTCTTCAACAACAACAGAAGTGGCATCAAACAGGCCTGTAGCTCCTCATTCAACATCTAAAGTACGCCATTGTTGTCATTGATTTTGCTTTCATATCTTTGGCTTATTCTGAGCTGTTCAAAACACACTGGCTATTATTTGGTTAGATTCAGTTTCGTCTCTAGTTTAACTGACCTGGTTATATATAGACGTTAACCGAGGAATTGTATTTTTCTTGACTCTCTATCTAATTATTTAACTACTACAAAGTTTGGGCGATTGATTATATATATATATATATATATATATATATATATATATATTTATATATATATATATATTTATATATATATTTATATATATATATTTATATATATATATTTATATATATATATATTTATATATATATATATATATTATATATATATATATGTATATCAAAGGCAACTGAAATATACTGTAACCAACACAGATAAGTAGAATTCCGAGCTTAGCCCAGACTTTAGTGACCAGGCCCCTCCACTGTGAAAGTTGTTTCGACGTCTCTGGTTTATTCTCACCACAGTGCTTTCTTTTGAGTGACATCTCATTTTATTTTCACCAAAGGGAACTGGTGATGCATGGCAAAGCTCGAAACCTGCATACGACAGCCGTTACATACGTCCTGGCATGGCTGGGTCAGTTCAGGTTGTTAGTTCTACGAACGGTGAACTTGGTCCAGGAAATGACGACACTCACCTTGTTGATAGAAGAACTGGTCTTCCTTTGAATTCACAGCCTGAAGTTGAAATTGTCGATGAAACTAAGTATGTTTTGAGCCTGTGTGATTTTTTCTTTGCTACTTTGATCCAATTTCCAAACTTTAGATTCAGTTTAGTGGGTAGTTTAACTGACTGGTTTTTGCTGTTTGGCTTTTTGTTCAGTATGCAATTCCAGTCCCTCTTGAGATAGCTATCCTTTTTAGAGGGTAGTGTGATTTTTTCTACTAAAGAGAGGTAGAATGAGCTTCACAGTTCCTTGCAAGTATCAATATAATTAGGCCATGCGGTAATGTGACAAAGATTGAATAGTTTTCTTGAGTATGCTGAACACCAACAATTATTTTGCTTTTTAAGGTGTTGCTGTTTCTTCAAGAGGAGAAAGAAAAAGCCTGCATCTAGCCGCAGAAAGAAGTGACCCAACCCTTGAGCTGGAGGTCACTAAAATTGAATTCTTTTCTGGGCAACATCTGAGAAATCTTTGATATTTCTGCTGGTACGAGTACGATACCAAATAGCCATATTTCTTCAGAGCGAACATCTCTCAGGGGTAGCCTAATGGCGATCAGTGTGACGCCGCCAATAATGTCGAACCTCTGGTAGATTCTTATTAAACTTGTCAATTTCTGTGTATTATGATAAATTTTACAACAAATGAACTGATTCTGTTATTGAAGTTAGAACTTAAGCATTATTTTATTTGATATCATTTGTCTCTTTCTAATGAGTTATTTGATTTGGCTCCTTGGCTTTAGCCTAGTGAAGTACCCGCAGTCCATGCCTCCTTTACTTGACAAAGAACAACACCTGAATATTTGGGATATTGACTGTTTACTTAGTATTTTTTCCGTTGTTTTATCTTCAGTCCTTTCTGAGGTTAGACGAAAGCCTTATATGGTGAACTCGTATTCAACTACCAACTTGGTAGATTATCAAAATTCATTTCACATTCAAATAAATTTTCTGCTTTACTCTCCTTCCCCAATTCAAACACGTACGTTCAATTACCGTATTTGGAGTAAAATCTCATTGAGATTTTATCCTCATTTTCAAAACTAGTATTCATACCTCGAATGCTGTAGATTTCTCTGGTGGTAGTATTACCTTGTAGGTACAAACATTGTCTTTGGTACAACATATTTGCACCTCTTAAAGTTAGTTTCCCTCATGTTTGTTTATAGCATCAATCTCTATTTCATGTTATGTCAGTTCTCATGACCAAATATTTATCAAAGATCGGCCTGTGAAGCAATAGAATTCACTCTAATTTAGATTTAGACTGGGTCGATCCCAGAGTTAGTTGTGTATTCTAGAAGATCTTAACTTATGATGAATTGTGCCAAAAGCCATTTATCCCACTGTGTAATGAAAATCAAATTTTGACAACATCGATGCCATTTTTTGAAAACCAAATCATGTGGAAGTGCAAATCTCAGTTGGTTAGACTTCGTAAAGAAAGCTACTCTCAACTTTGTTGCAGTGCAACAAAATTTTTATTGAACAGACCGTGCTTCTGTGTTTCTAAATTTAAGATTATAAATCAATGGATGGGTCAACTAATGTACAAGGTACACATAAAATACAAGTTACTACATACATATTTTCATAGCCATTCCACATTGGTTGTTTGCTAGTTGTGTAGCTGACGCGTCAACGCAGGACGCTGCGCAATTTCTATGCGTAGTTTGTTTTTATGGGTATAATCTTTTAAGTAATTCTGGTTGTTGGCTTTAGAATTCGTTGTTCGTATATGAAGTGTATTAAATTGCTTGATAAGATCTTATAGTTCATTGGTATTACGAACTTATTGTAAAGATATTTGCCTCAACAGTTGTTATTGTTGCCAGTTTCGTGTAAAAAGTAGTCATTAGTCTTTGATTTGTGTTTCCTAGAAATATTATCGACAAGATCCTAAGAAATTGATCAACAGTGGAGTTATTGCATTTTGAATATTCTTCGGTAGCAAACCTACACTCAAATAGATTGTCAAACCTACTTCAATATTAACTTTTGTTTGCTCTTCCATGCCTTCGTTGTACCCATCTTAATTAGCAATAGTTTTCCATCTATGCCTTAATCCCTTTCATCAAACTGAGCTTCCCTTTCGGATTTTATCCCGTTTTCCCACTTGTTCCCCAAGTACAGACGTCAAATGGTGATATTTTTCATTCATGATCACTTCTTTTTATAAAGTCATTATATATTTCGTTCTTGCATTTCGACGGAAATTGTCAGCATAGGCCTATTTTATCGTATTCTGTCAGTCTTGTGGTCAAAGTATAAAAATCATTTCAACCTATATCTATGACGTCATAACTTAGGTGCTTTCTTGCCGTCCAATGGCTATGGTGTAATGTGTCCTTACTTTGGGCAGTATGAGAGTGTGTTACGGAGGATATCTATCTAGCTAGAATACGAGTAGAAAGGAAACAGCAGTCGGTATGATCTTCAAATTCAATAGACTAGCTTGAGCATTCAATAGTAAGCATGCCCGAAGGTATTCGATAGTAAGCGCTTTTCCATAGTCCTCCCAAAGCAATATTGAATTGCCTATAGGTTGGGCGGGACTCTCACTTTGCAGCAAGCCTTTTGTAGCAATGGGCATAAAATCTGATTAGTGCACATTAGGATAAAACACAAGTGGCTATCCCATTTCATCTTGTGAATGCGTTTGTGAAATGCTACAAACCCTTGCTGAGCAGAAGCGCATGGTTTCTTTTCAGCTGCTCCTCAATATAGTTCATTATTGTTATGTCATGAGCATGATATGTTTAGACAATTTTGAGTTTGGCTTTAATATCTGAAAAAGCACTTTGAAATATTCACTACCGACAAATTTCAGCTCGATCTGAAAAATAATGACCGGGATATAGGCAATGGAATGCTGACATAGTTCCTATCAAATCACTGTATTTTGAGTCTGGTTCCAAACGCTCAGAGCCAGAAGAAAAATACTGAGGCTTGTATGGCAAATCTTCTGCATTCGAATGGCCATATTTGCGCTTACTTTGACAATATTCATCTAAAATTTCAACACCTGCCTATTTTGAGGTGCGCTTTCACTCCATGCTGTCAAAATGTGAAAAATCCACAAATAAATCGTAAGAAGTCATCACTAATGGAGTGTAATATTGCACTTTTTGAAATTTTTCACCCCTCATAGCATTTTATAACAACCCTCCCATTTTAGCATAATGTGGGAATCATCACTATCAGCAAAATTTTCACTGTCATTTTCATCCCATTCTTCATGAGTCAATTCTCCATCAAGCATTTTGCAACCCTTGTCCGGTGAAACACTTTCTACCACTCCATCCAATTATCACATCACACCAGTCAACCACATTCTCTCAGAATGCCCACAGGGTCCCCACTGCACCGATCAAGATCTTCGAGAATGCAACGAGACAGCCCGAGTTTGGATAACCCATTGGCGCGATAAGATATGATGATGATGATGATGATCACTTAACACCATCTGGTGGGATAAGCAACTCTTCTACTTCCTTCAGGGCTGTTGCAATTTTCCCAGTAGGTCATTTTATTACACCCCTCCACCTTATGGAAATCTAGAAAAATGCCCAACCCCCGGCTAATTCCACCCCCTACAATTAAACACAAAATGGTATTCATTGAATCAACTAACATTTTGTATTGCTGCTTTCGTCCAGCCCCATTTGTACAATGTTCGTATCATTAACTTTGACATGCCTCACTGATAGACACATCTTTGCTTGTTTTCCTCGCCCTCTTGATTTGTCTTATGTGAAAAGGAACGTCAATAGTAAAAACCAAGTTAAAGCACTTCGGTATTTGAAAGCTTGGCATTGTTTAAGAGGAAGTTTACGAATTCTCCGAATGGGTGGGATCAATATTGGAATGAACCCAACAATTATTAC
Source organism: Cassiopea xamachana (assembly GCA_900291935.2). Classification (NCBI taxonomy): domain Eukaryota; kingdom Metazoa; phylum Cnidaria; class Scyphozoa; order Rhizostomeae; family Cassiopeidae; genus Cassiopea; species Cassiopea xamachana. The sequence goes on along the minus strand of OLMO02000294.1, from coordinate 6,613,874 downwards.
TATTAACTATTACTATTACCAAGTGAGGCAAGGCCGTGTCTGTAGTTATGCTAGTTATGCTATATTCTCCCTCTAAAGCCTTCGCGCTTTTACCACAAAACTTGCCAGATTGACATATTCATATACTTGAATAGTTCTTTTCCAGTTGGTGGGCTTCTTTGCTTTTAGCCTTCTTTTGTTTAAATCCCACCATTCCATTTATTGTTTCGTGTTCTGTTTTGTTGTGCTACTACCAAATATGGTATAAATCGGCTTTGTGATCAGAGGAGTGTCGGATTGTGTAAAAGGGTGTTCACTTCTCTCGGTGCAAAGCTGCTGGCTGAACGTTAAAACGTTACTCTCTTTGGGGCATCAGAAATCTAAGTCAACATGGAACAAATTAAAAAGAAGATGGCTCAGTTGAAGCGAACGCAGGAAGAAGCTGAGGACAGAGCAAAGAAAGCCGAAGATGAACTTGCTGCGACAAATGCTCAAGCCCAGCAAGTGAGTTGTTTTAGGCCTATCTGCTTTGTACCAAGTTGATATGTCTGTTCTTTCGTTTCACACTTTGCTGAAAAATAGGTAGTTATCCATTTGTAGAATATTAAGTTGGTTCATTTTGAAAACTGTAGACCCATTATATTGTTGGAATTGCGTTCAGATTAAGATTTGATAGTTTGAGGATGGAATCGACTTCTTTTGAGGTGTCCAAAGGAGTTTCCGTCGTGGATGGCTGTTTTTTGCCTTGCCTGTTTGCAATATTGGCCTGTTTCACAATGTTATATATGTAAATATCATGCAAAAGTGAATCTCCTCATCTTTGCAAGCATCCATTAACTACTGAAGCTCTATTAGTTGATGAATAAGCAGCTGTAGAGTGTACAGATAAAACAGTTTTTCCCTACAGCCTTAAATGCTCGAATCAAGCTACAAATCTTGTGGAATAATTTTTGTAGGCTTTGGTATTAGCCAAGAAATTATAGTTATTTGGGACTAGAACTTGTATTAGCACTCAAAAGTTGGCATCGCTGTAAACAATAACTATATTTGTATTTGGGTTGATTTTTTGTTTGGCTTAGGAAGTTATTAATATTTTGTTGCTTTTGATGTTTTAAAGTCTACTTGTCTTAGTGTTTGAGATGTACATGGAACTGTTTCGTTTTCCACTAATGTGGATTTGTATAACATCGAAAGTCAAATTTTTTGTATTATGCACCAATTTAACTTTACAGAAATTACCATTTTGTGTGTTCGTGGCTTTAAATAGCAAATGCAGTTTCTTCTCAATATTGCTTGCCACATATGTTGGGTGAATGCATTAACTTTGCCCAATTATAATTATTTCTCTTTAAATTCAATAAGGAAGTTTATTCTCTATGAATTACTTAGTTTTTTCAAAATGACTATCTATTCCACAGGTCCATTGTCAAAACGGTGATCAGTCTGTTTTCCATGCCCTATCTATTAGACCAACCACCTTTTCTACTTAAATTTTCAAGAATCTCTGCAGTTCCAATGTGTTCTTAGTTACTGATTGAGCCGTCATGAAGTACCTCCTAACCTTTTGTGTTATTTAGGCTGAAGATGATGTTGCAAAGCTGCTTCAGGAAATAGAGAAGTTAGAGGAAGAGCTGGACTCAACTGAATCAAAGCTTTCATCCACCCTACAAAAACTTTCTGAAGCAGAGAAACAAGCTGATGAGAGTGAGAGGTGTGAGAAGAACACTTTATATGTCTGAATATGGCCTTTTTGTGTTAGTGAATGCATATAGGTATTTAATATGTAAATTTCAGCTACTACCTTCTAGTAATATTGATAATATTGATTGATGAATATGATCACAGTCCTGAGCATCAATATATGCAGACACATTGTTGTTTATCCACAGGGTTGTTGGGAAATGCTTCTGCTAGTGTTTCAGTTGGAATGCTTGTGAAAGGAAGTGCAAGCTACTTTATATTTGTAGTAATTTGCTCCTCCTAGTGATGACAACAGCTAGACATGTCTGCTTCTAACTGTTTGCAATATTTTATCATGATTTGTAAGATAAGATTTCCTTACAGATATTGTTTATATTTTTCTAGAGCAAGAAAGGTTTTGGAAAACCGTGGAATCACTGATGATGAAAGAGTAAGTTATAAGTCATTGATTAGAGTTTTCAGTTTAGTATAGGGAACAAGATGTGTAAGTCATTGAAGTGCTTGTATGATTTGCAAAGGTCAATTTGTTTTTACACATTTAAAAATTGACAGTATCATTATTCTGTTTCTTTCAGTTAAAGAGACTCGAAGCAGAACTTGAGGAACTCCTTTCCAAAAATGAGCAAGTTGAGGCAGAATATGAAGAGGTATACTTTGACATTTTTATGGGTATAGAAACATCATTTGCAAAATTTTTTCTGCACAAATCATCCCAATCAGGTAGATGTGATTACAGAAGTTTTTCTTTTTTTTTAACTTTAAAGCCATTATTGTATTGTAAGGTATTGTCTGTTGACTCCCAAAAGATAATGATAGCATTTCTAGCACTTCTTTGCATGATAAATTTTTATGTTACAGACTTGCAATGAAATTAATGATTTAGAGCAAACCCTTGAAGATGCAGAGAACAGAAGTGAGGAATATGAAGCGTAAGTTTAGTTGATAATTTCAAGTTTAAGTTCATACTGTAAAATTCCAACCTACAAATTTCAACATTAACTGCAAATTGAACAACAAGAATAGCAAAGTTTGTAAGTAAGAGTTTCTTAAGTAGGAATTCTCTCAATAGATAAACTAATTGAGTATTAGGAAAGTAGTATTATTATTACATCTCATCGCTTTGATTATGTTAATTTTATTGATTTATATATCATATCTACCAAGGCCTATGATTGTTAAGTGATGCTCTTAAATTACTAGCACAACTCAAAAGTAATAGAAGTTGTAGAGTTTTTTTGACAGTCTTTTTACTTCCTTTCATGTTGCAGCATGATTCACATATTAATTTGTATTTGCTTAAATATTTGGTCTCATGAATCAAAATATATTGCTGGATTTGCATTTTACATTTCATTCATTTATATTGTGCAACTCTGTTGGAAAGCCATTCAGCTGACTGTAATATTAATTTTATAGACGTGTTAAAGAGCTTGAAGCTGAAGTCATGTTGGTGGGTAACAATTTGAGAAGCTTGGAGATCAGTGAAGGCAAGGCTTCAGAAAGAGAAGACACATACCAAACAAAACTCAATGAACTTAGCGAGAAATTCCAACAGGTAATTCAGCTATAGCCAGGATGTGTGCTGTCATTTAAATTTGTTGATGAAATTCATCTGTTAGATTTTCACCTGTCAGCTAATAAATCATTTAAGAGGTTTCTCGACTCTCCTCTTCTCTCATATGTGTTACTCTCTTCCATTTGTTTATAGATGTTCCTCTTTTCTCCAACACTATTAGCACCTTCAATCCATCTCTTTCCTGGATGACCTAGGAGCCTTTACCAGTTGAAAACCACTCAAGAAACTGTTTTGGCTTTTTCTCTTCATTCATTCTCTTAATATGTCCATACCAGTGTAGCTTATTTATATCTTTATCTTCCAACAATAGTGCAACATTTAGCTCTTTGCTAATTTGGGCATTCTGGATTCTATCTCACCAGGTTGCTCCTTTTATCAATTTCAAAGCCCCCATGAAATCTAGTAATACTTTATTTTTGATTTGAAGTGTTATTTACTTGAGAGATCTTACCAGCTCTTTCCCTACCTATAGGTAGTTTCACTTTTCATTTTTATAATAGACTGATGCCCAAGCTGAAATGCTGGAGAGCCGCGTGAAAGACCTTGAGAATCAACTGCAGGACCTTGAAGGTAAAAATTATCTTCATTAATACGTATTTCATTTTATTCCAGTATTCAAATATTATTTCCAGGTGTGTAAATAACTAGTTAGTTAATTAATTTTGGTGTGCTGTGTGTGCCACTTAACACTCAATCAATTAACTTATGCTATATAACTGCAAGGTTGCCAATAACTTTCCTTTACATTTCAGACAATTTTGTGACTATTTAGGAATCCAGTAACCCCATCATGTCTATAATTTATTTTATACCTTGATGAATTATAAGTTGAGATGGGGTTTCAGAATTCTAGACCATTTCATCGATGAAGATTATTCTTTGAAGCGACATTAGTATCATTATATTTCTTGATGTTTGAGAACTGTTATTAACCTGGTTTATGACGTATTATTTATAGATGACCTGCAAAAGGAGAAAGATGCCTACGATAATGTTAAACGTGAATACGATTCAACGATAGCAGAACTGGCTGAAATGTAAAGTAGCACACAAAACATGGTTAAATTAGTTTAATAAAGTGCACTTAAATTTGATAAAAAGTTTCGTCAGTAGATTATTTTTTTTGTAAAGATTCAACTGCTAATCTTTGCCTAAATACATGTATATAACAGTTTCCTGAATGTAACACCATTAATGGTTTGCACTCTGTTTTCTACATACTAATTTTCGAAAATTGCCGCCCTAAAAAGTTTTTAGTTTAACTTTATTTTCGTCATAACTACTTCTGTGTTTATCGCTTTATTGTTTCATGAATAAATTCGTTTAAACCCTGTGTGTGTGCTCTTGATTGTCGACACCTCTTACAATTCTTGACTTTCATAAACAGTACTGAAATAAATAAACTGTTTTTGGAATATGAACAGTTTGCACTCAGAAAGACATCCCATTCAAGCGTGTTTAACTCGAGTGCTCTGTATTACGTAGCTAATTAAGTGTGTTGTGTTTAGCAATGACTGAAGTCGTTGCATTTTCAAAGTGTGATATAAACGTCTAAACATTTGTCGTTGAACCAAAAGTAGTTAAGCATTTGGCTAAAGGAGTGATGAAAGAACCAATGTCATATTTTATTGAAGATTAACTTCGTTGCATCTAATCATTTAGACTTTGGGAAATTTTGTACGGTTTACTTTCTTGTTTGCGAGTTTTTGAAAAATCTAAGACGATCTTTTCGGTCTTTTATTTCTCTATTATCAACTAAATATCTCAAAAATTTGAGTTTGTGAGTTCGTTGTGCTATTTTGACGTCATTGATTTACTTTTCATATGGAAAGTGATCTAGAAGAGAAATGACCTGTCATTTATGTCGTTCAATATTCATTTGAAAATATAATCTGAACAGTGTGAAGATTAGGCGCTTTTAGGAGTATTGTGGAAGGGTTCAAAGTAGGAACCTATACTTCTGTCGTATAGGAGTAAAATGTAAAAAATCTGGAAGTGATGGTGAGCCCTTCTCTCCATCAAAAAGTGCCAAACACTCCAGAAATTTATTGACGGATATGCAGAATCTACCCAAGGTTCATGCGTTCCTACGAAAAGAGAATACACTTAGTACTGAGACGACAAAATACAGTAAATGAAGTTAGGAGGACAGTTTTCAACAAAATTCTTTATCTGATGCCACGGCAGCATTATCAGTTTACGTTTGCCATTGTCTATCTTCTCAAGTTGATAACATAGATCTTCTTTTGAAGAAATCTCACGAAAAGCACTTTTGAAATGCTGAAGTATCAAAATGACTATTATTGATTAATTCGCTTTTAGTTCAGACAGGCACGCACCTGCTTGGGGGCATTGCCCCCAAAAAAGTTTTGCCCCCCAACAAAATAAGTAACCTGGAAAGTTACATGATAAAGTAAGGTCTTTGCCTCTCCAATGTGATTGCAATCACCTTCCAGGACATGCCCTCCAGGTACGTGCTTGAACCGAGGTGTTTGTGCAAACAGAACATTCAGTTCGGGGGGCTCAGTTCCCCCCAAAAATTCTTGTATTGGCCTTGCTTTTCAAAGTGTATTGACCTTGCTTCCAAAGTGTTCTGTGATCAATTATCCTTTGCTATATAGTTATTGAGACATTTCTTATTGTTTATTATACTATATCAGTATTAAGCTGAATTATCATATCTGTATCTTTGAAAATATGGACGAAGCATTTTTAGAAATCACTACCGAGAGCATTGCTTTGAAGGCAACACCTTTCACCCACCTCCCTTCTTGTCAACCCTACATAGGCGTGGAGTTTAGCATTCGAAAATGTTTTAGAAATGTCGTTAAGCTTTGTCAGTAAGCAATTTAGATTTATGAAAAATACCAGCTCATTGATTTAAGATTAGCTTGATGGCAAAAGGGTACAACTAGATAGAAGCTGCATAACTAGAACAGGGACGAGGATTTCGTGCTGAATATTTTTTAGTTTGCGGTAAATTTTTTGTTGACCCCGTTTGGGCAACCCTTCGACCGTAACTTGCCTGTATAATTGAATATTCTGAATTGAGTTATGTTTGATTGTGTTGCCTAGTCAGCTACAGCAAAAGGTAGGTTGGATGTTATGTTTAATCCGTGTCGCATTTATTGATACTCGGGTTCATACACCTCTGCAACCAGTGGTATAGCCAAAGAGGGTGTTGGGGGTATTACAGAGATTCTGTTGGCGCAATAAAATTTTTCATAGCTTTCTACCTGTGTTTTGTACTTTTCTTTCCAGAATATTTTACTATTTGTTTGGGGTTGTGCATCCTTCACCTACAGTTTTCCTTATCTTTGCCCCCTGTCTGCAATGCTTTGTCTATTGTAACTCTCAAGCCTTCCATGCTGTATAAAATTTTAGCCCCCTTGCCCTACTATCGTTCCGGCTTGCCTGAATGTCACCAAGCCAAAGAATGAACCTCACATTAATTCAGATGGTAGTCCATTCCTCGATCATAGACAAAATGATAATATCATTATATACGGGGAATTGAATATTGTTTTTATTTTGCAGAGGACCTAGTGACACAACGAGAGGCTTATGAAACTGTTCACCGTGATTATACAGCGGCACTACTTGAAGTCGTTGAAATGTAATTGAGATAAATGGTACCAATAAAACAAAATTTAGATGTAGAATAACTAGATTGTAGTTGACGGTGTGTTGCAATAATACTTTACTAGATTCCATACTTTTTTATAAGAAACATGAGGTCGAAATTATGCTAAAATTGAGACGTAAGAAATGAAGTCAGGCTGAGTTCCAAATGCTAACTTGAGAAAATTGCTTTTACAAGAAACAATATGGAAATAGCATCCAATACATGATTCACAAAACCTAACAGACTAAATTTTTACTTTCACTGTTCCCCAATCTCAGTTGTTGACGGGGTGACTTCTAGGGAAGGCTCAGGTGGGTGAAGCCCCCTTGTTAAAATTCTTGTTCATTTTTGGGGGGGGGGCTCAGCCCTCCATACTTTTGCATCAATCTTGCATTTCAAAGTGCATTGACCTTGCTTCCAATGTTTTGTATGGAATTGCTATGATGAATTTCCTCATTACTATATGGCTATTGAGATCTTTGTAGAAATTGGCTATGTTGTATCACAATTAGACTAAATTATCATGTTTCCTTTTTCAAAAATATGGGTGTGGCTGCAAACAGGCCACACCCACTTTTTGACATTGCACCTAGAGCTACCCTTGTTACAATTTTTAGAAATCACCCCTGGTTGTTATTTGCTATTGGAAAGCATCCAGGCTGAGAAAGTTTGTTTCTTCTAAAAACGAGCGTGTACATTGATAACTTGTCATTTAAACTTTAAGCGATTAAGTGACAATTCCGTTCACATAGTCTCTTCTTCATTTGATATTGTCTTTGCCTGCCTACCAAATATTTATAAAATACTGCTTAAGCAAAGAATATTTTGGTGTTCATGCTTTGCAAGGACAGTGCTCCTATGCCTACTATACTCGCAATTTACCATTTGAAATATGCTGGTTTTATAAAACTGCATTCTCTGTTTTCGTGAAGACTTCCCTCCAACTTCTCTGTTAAGTTTTAATTGTCAGCAGTCCCTTCTCTTAAGTATTTAAGAAACATGGTCTTAATGGTAGTCCATTGAGGTATGATAGTGCGACTTATGTAAGCATCTTTAATAGTTGTAGTTTAGTTTTTTTGTAAATGAGCAATGAAAACTGTCCTGCACAATTGCTTCAAAAGCAAAACTAATCGTCATTGAGGAAGAGATTGTGAGTATAAATAATAATTTCTTAGCTCAAAGCATTCCTGTATACATCTTACCATCATTAGTGGCTAGTTTTTGATGTAATGGAGTGTCATTTAGTTTAGTTAAACATGAACGCATCATGATCATTAATCTGATAAAGACATCCTCGATTACATTGAACTGATACTCGTTGAAAACTATTGTTGAATTGCACTTATGAGCTTATTGAAATTAACGATATAGTGATTAAATTGATCTGTTTTGACATTCACATTCTTCTTGTTTGTAAGCATAGCAAATTTTGTTGCAGCAGCAGCCATCTCAGACTTTGTTTGAACATTCATTAGAAATTTGTTATTATCTACTCTTGTATTGCAGATGAAGTTAACAGGGAGAAGGAACTTTACAGAAAGCTCAAGCATGACTATGATGCTGCTTTGGTCGAATTAACGGACATGTAAACGAAGAATGTTATGAAGTAAACAGATATATAAAAAATCTTTCATTTTAGACACAGAACTCCTTTGTTTCATTGACTTGCTACTCTCCATCTCTTTCATCAAGATATGTTAATATTTTGTCAAGTAGTGCCAAGGAAAACTTTTAACTCGTTTTCGTGTTGAATCTGATCTAATCAATATATTTGAAAACGTGCTGAAAGTAAGGAACTGGTTCTGGAGTTGATATAGAGTGTTCATTCAAGTTGCTATTCTTCTGCTATTCAAAAGCTAGAAAATCATTCTCTATCTTTTGTGCTTGGCGTATCCCTAAAAACACTGATATCCCTAAAAATACTGATCTCAAAACCCTTTTTGGGAATAAACAACTGTTTTATAGGAATACCTAACTTTCGCTGAGCCTCAATATTCTATAATTATTGTTAGTTTTGTTCCTTGGATTATTCTTAAATTACTCTTTAGTACTAAAGGTATAACTTCCCTGAAACATTGTTTCTAGCCATTGTTGATGTTTACTGAATCATAAAGCAGTGGTTTTCAACTGGGGCTCCCCGGAACCCTGAAGTTCTGCCTGCACAGTCCAGAGGTTCCACCAGGAGTTATGAAAATGCTACGATTGTCAGTTTATTTTAACTTTCTTGTGCATATATGTGAACAAGGAAGTATAACACAAGTGGAACAGAATAATAAACATTGCAAATGTTCATATACAGTACAAGCATTGCAATGGCGCGAATACAAAATACTATAGGTCTTACTGAAGCCTGAGCCTTGCAGTATTCTTAAATTATTCTTAAATTTCAGGAACTCTGAGCCTTAATATTCTATGAACTTTATTCTTATGCACAAGATTCATTGTGATTCCTCCTTGCAATGATTGCTTTCTTGTGGCATTTTTGGTAATGAGGCAAGATGTAACGATAAAGAGGTTGGCTCGCCGTCGCACATTCTCTGAAAAAAAATGGCGACAGTGGATATAGCAAAAGTACTGGTGCACCCTGTTGCATTATTTGGGATTGTTGATGGCTATGAAAGAAGAAATGAAGATGCCAAAAGAGTAATAGGAACTCTTGTTGGAGTAGTTGATAAAGGAGTAGTAGAAGTAAAGAATTATTTCACAGTTCCACATCAGGAAACAGAAGACGAGGTAAAATATCAGGGTACTTTAAGAAGCAGATATCCGTCGATAACATTAATACCTTGACACATATTTAGTATCAGCTATCAGTCCATATATTGTTGTAATATTTTGCTAACGGTAGTAGCTTTCTAGCTGAATAAAATATGTCATATACCTTGCAATTTTTATCCACATGGGAAATTTCGAATAATGTGCGGTAGATTTGTTTGCAATTTATTTATGCATAATGTGATGCTATAAATTATAGCAATGCATCAAAAGAATTTTTGCTTCAGCATAGTGTATTAATTTATGCCTCGTGTGTATTAATGTGTTTAAATCTGTCTGCAGGTTGCCTTAGAAATGGAATATGCTGCTAGTATGTTTGAATTGCACAAAAAAGCTTGCCCATCAGAAGATATAGTTGGATGGTAAAATCAGTTTTTTACACTATTTAATTTTGTAGAGAGTAAGTGAGATTCTTTTAGCAAATCGTATTGTAAATGGAGGATCAAGATTTTTAGAGCCTCTTAATAACCAAACAAGGGTCCCTCATTTATCACAGGGGTTGCATTCTAAGAACAACCTACAATAATTGAAATATGTGAAGAAGCCATCTTTATTTCTTACAAATATTATTTATGTTTGAAAGATGTGAAAGCCATCACCACACACTTTATACACTTTTCTCAGTCAGGTATTTTATTTCACTCTTAGTGACACACTCTCAAATTTCAAATAAAATTGTAGGTTTAAAAAAGAAATACTTAGCAAATTTCATTTTAATGTTCAGCCTATGATCAAGCATGCAAAATTGCAGTAAAAAATCCACAAAACAGCAAGGCTGCAAGAAGTGAATCCCATAAGACCAATGGACCACTGTTATCATAGACCGGAGCATTTGTAACTGCAGTTAAAACATGTATTTATGCATGCAAGTAAAAACTCATATACGATTGTATAGTCATATATGTATGTATGTGTAATGAAGTCTTTAATGTATGGTACCTTATGTTTGTATATCTTTGTAGTAGGGAACTTTTCAATATTAGCATTGATGATAAATGAGCCTCCTGGAATGCAGGAAAATAAATGCATGAATTAATTGTATGATAATTGATTCTTAGAAAATACTTCATATTTCTTTTGAGAATATTTATACATTAGAGGCTGACAAGTTATTATTCAATGCTTTCTTTTTACATTTGTTTACATGTCAAAAATTCAAAGTCTTTCCCATGCCAGTCACACATCGGGTGATGCCAGTCTCCATTTGAATAACCCTAGGCCACACATCTGATAATGCAGTGTAAGCTAGAGCAGTAGACTGATCCACTGGTAGCTTCCCAAGTTTAACTTTCCCATTCCATTCTCACATGTTAAGTACCAGATGATAGAGTAGCAGGTACCATGTTAAAAGTCTTTGTGCTTGAGCCTGTAACTTTCCAGTTGTAAGGCAGACCTTCTTGCTTCCTACATATACACAGACAAATATGAGTTTAGATATGCCTTTTTAAATAAAAATTTGAGAAATTGGGATGTACTCAAGAGGAGATGTTCATTATTCCCTTGCTAAGTTTATAAAGCTGTGGCAGTTATGTGATTTGTTCCCAAAAATTTTGAGCAATTCAGATAACCTTACTAATTCAGATGAACATATGTTTTATAGGTTTGCAACATGTGATGATGTAAATGAGCAATCACTTTTAATTCATGAGTATTATTCACGTGTCACACAAAACCCAATACATTTGACTGTGGATACAACTTTGAAGTCTGGCAAAATGAGTATCAAAGCTTATGTCAGGTAGGCTGATAGTGTTCAGTGGTTGGCACATACAGCCCTTTATATCTTGCCATAACTTCCATGCTAATATTTGTTTGCAGTGAATGCAGGCCATTTCTTATATGGCTGATATCTTTGAAGCTCTAGGATGCATAGTGTTTTTTATCAAATAATCCTCTAGAGAAATACACAAGGGTGTCATTTACTTTCACCTAGCATGCATTGACTAGAAAGCAGGCTTTTGATAAGTGGTTTATTGCCAGGGCATCAATTTATTTGTAGTGTAGTACATTGGCTGCAGAATAAGTTTAGGGGGCCTAGTACTAGGTTTTCCATTGCAGCCAAGAGAGGTAGGTTGTGCAGTTTTGAGAATAGTATATTGTGTGTATTGAACAAACCTATGATATACAGCTACACATGCATAAAGTTGTTTGTTAAAAAACAGCATTCATAGATTCAATGTCTGTTATTATAGGATTTATGTTGATTGTTATGTGTTTGAATATGCACTATACATTGAAAGCTGGCTATTTGTTAGCTTTCTCTCAGTCTAATCTTGATATGTACTTGTCTTTTAGTTCACCAATGGGTGTACCTGGTGCAACTATGGGGTCTATATTCACACCAATCAAAACTGAAATAACATGCCATCCACCTGAAGCAGTTGCAGGTAGATATCATCCTGTGTAATTTGGTCTTTTTTGTCTTGCATAGATAAGTTTGCATAGATGACACCTTCAGATAATATATTGAAGTCATGGATTTAGATATGAGCAGGGAACTTTTGGCATGGAAAGTGAATGCCATGAATTGTAATAGTTAAGCCTTTTTCTTACAGAATAATTTGCTTACTATCTGTAAACTGGTCTTCATAACACTCATGAGCATGAAAGTGCCATGTTTGCTTACATGTGACCTATTTAAATAGAGCCTCCTTGAGTTTATCCTTTTAGTTACTTCTGAGGTATGTGATAATTTCTGCTAAATTTCAGTTAGTACTTTTATGAAGAATAAAGGAGGTTCAAAAAAACCATTACCACTGTTGTCAAATATGCAGCACATTGGAAGGTGAGTTGTTCTTTTAATGCATAACTTTGTAGAAGTTCTAGTTTATATCCAACCTGCTATATATGGTATGCATATATATATATATATATATATATATATATATATATAT
>OLMO02000294.1:6581534-6601258 GCA_900291935.2 Cassiopea xamachana | reverse complement strand
TATATATATATATATATATATATATATATTTATATTTATATAAAGTGTATGCAAATTTGACATTTTTTGTCGAGTATAGCTATTTCACACATACAGGATTGCTCAATTTTCTATTGATTCTAGGTCATGTGATAAGCTAATTGAGCGAATTGGTCAAACAATAGAATATGTGAATGGTGTCTTGGTAAGGCAGTGACTATCTTTTATTACTCAAAGAAAGTAGCAATACTATATAGTGCTAATATTCCATTTTCTCTAGCAACATCTCTACTTTTCAAGATACCCTACCAATATGCTGCAAATTATTTTCATGAGTGTAATGTTTCATTTTAAATTCCCCCACTGAGTTGTGATTTTTCTCCTGCCTATAATTTTATCAGCATCACTTGGCTCTAGTTTTTTGTGTAACCTGTTAATTTCTTTTTCCATCATTGTTATTATTTTTATGATGTACATTTATGTTTCTTTTATTATGTTGCTATCAACTACTTGCTCTATGAGCATATATTTTTCCTTCATTGAAAAGGCGCTTCATTAAATCTCTAGCATATTTATATTTAGTCTTTATGGCTCTCTACCATGCTTTTTTCACTGTTTTGTTCCATTGTCCTTTTATGGAGTTTTTTACATTTGATTGTCCCTATCATTTACTGTCTACTAAGAAATGTAGTACAAAAATGAGAGCATTTATTATGTATACTTGCTCTCAATCTTTTGAAATTACTTTTTATTGCATTGTTAAACTCTTCGAGCTGCTCTACTGCTATTTTTGTGATGTCTCAGAATGGTAAAGCAACACCAAACAATGAAATTGGGCGGAGTTTAATGGAGGTTGTCGGAGCAGTACCCCAGATGGATCCAAGCCAACTTGAAAAGATGCTTAACTGTAATATGCAGGTAATTGCTTTTATGATTGTGTTCCTTTTGTAGCTGCAAAGGAGTTGCATGACACTGTTCTGTTTTTTCCTACAAATTAGTTTTTGTATACATTGTTCTTGATGTCATTGCTTATGGCTTATATAGTTTTATAGGCCTGATAATGAAACTGTTTATTGCTTGGTGCTTGAAATTGTATTCTTTTGTTTTACTGTGTTGATTAGAATTGAAGTACATTGTGTCATATATATTAAGTGCTTTCCATTTCATGATCTGTTAGTACAATTTGAATTTTTCTAGTGTGGATGTAATTTTATAGGTATAGATTACTCATTTTACTTCCTCATATGCTATTTCTCTCTTTACAGGATTTGCTTATGGTTATGTATCTTGCAAGTTTAGCAAAAACACAACTGTCCATTGGCACAAAGCTAAATGAAATAATTTAGATTAAGTTATGTAGCTGTATTTAATCAAAAGTTTCTTTTCTCTATTGTCCTTCTGTTATTTTTGGGTGCCTTAGGGATTACAGCATCTTTTTGTGATAACATTTGAGGCAGTTTTTTTGCCAGAACCACCAGAAAGGCATTTCAATTTTCTTAGGTAAGAAGCATGCAAGACAAAGGGTGCTTTTTACATAATAATTATTTTTGTGATTCAGATGATGGTTTGCAAAAATTTAAAGCTTTTGAATAAAGAGAGTGGTTTGTTGTGGAGTTTTTGCTAAGTTAATACTTTATTGTTAAGTTATTCACAAAGTTTAAGATATTTTACATTCAAGAGACAATATTTTGTCCAAAAAGCAATTGTCACCTATAGGTGGGTTAGCACATAAAATGTTACACTTTTGGAGCAAATGAAATTCTTGTTTGATTGGGAAAGTAGAATAGATATGTATGTGTATTTAATCAAATCCTAACTTATAGAGTGTTTGGAGTATTCTTTCTTGCAAAACCTGTGAATGGTATGTAGCATTCTTACAATAACTTTGGAATGTAATTGTGAAGGGTGTCTGAGGGTGCACACTAGTCTGATTGGAAATGAAAGTGCCTGAAGTGCAGTAGAAGTGTAGTTGTTGGACCCTCAGTTTGAAGTTCATAGTAAGCTAGGAAAGGAAATTACTTTATCTAACTTTTTGCAGCAAATTCCAGTGCAATCAGGCATTATTTTCTACTTTATTTTTATTAGTAGAGATTGCAAGTGGTAGGCCCTGACAAAGACATTATTTGAGCAAAATGCTTTATGCGATGCTCAGTATTGGCGTTAAAGTAAAGTTAAAGACATATACAATGAGACAAAAAACAATATAAAGCAAAAATGGTTATCGTAAAGTTAAAAGCAAACTTTCGATGCATAAAGTGGGACTGGCTTCAGTGGTAGTGCTGTGTGGGGACTTGGGAACATGTACCCCCCACTTCTCACCACGATCAATTTTCTAATTCATCCGAATTTGATGAGAAAATGTTAGTGGGAGTGAGGGACTCTAGCAAGATTTTGAATTGGCTGTGGCAATCATGTTGCGTACTTATTTTAGGGCGTGGCACCTAAATCCCTCCAGTCCGCGGTAGCTGCAACTGCCCCTGGCTGGCTTAAAACTGCAATCTCGCTGCTAGTGCAACCACTGTCCACCATTGCTTCTACTGATTACCTTTTGGCCTCTAATCCAAATCGAGACAAAATGTGGTAAATTCACAAAATTATGAAATTTGCAAAGTGGTGAGAAACAGTTGAAAGGAGTTTTAGAAACAGTTAATGAAATGGGGAAAAGAGGCAAATCGAATCTTGGAAACGCACTTCTTCGTAGCAGAAAGGCACCGGGCTTATCTGGAGAGAGTAAGGTAAGGCTCAGCAACTTCTTTGATGTTAGCAAAAAGTTATCCGAAGCGTTTCAAAAGCATGGTGAAAATTAATGCTTGAGTAATAGATTCGCTGCCCGAAATATTAAATTTATCATTAGAATTGTTGATCTGGTGTCTTTTCAGTTGTCACTTACTCAATGAATTTTCAGCTATATCGTTGCTTAGTTGCTAAATGTCATCTTCAAATATCTTCAGCGTCACACGACTGACATACATGATGAAAATGGTAAACTCATTTTGCAATCAATAACAGAACAAGATGCACTTAGTGAGTTCATATCAACCGCTGAGCTTGCAAACAGAGACTTTACTGCAGGTAAATTTGATTGATTTCCACCCCCAGAGTAGCGTCATTTTATTGAATAACTTAATTATCTTAGAACCATGACATAAATTTCAATAATAGATATCAATAGTTTTTGTTGATTTTGAGGAAGTAGTGATTTTTGAAGTATTCCTAGTCTTTGTTTGTCCTCATTGCCTGTGAATTAAAATTTTTTTCATCAGAAAAAATGAATACAACAACTATTGTTACTTCTGCTCATATCCCTGGAGTTTTAACTGAGGAGGAGGAGCATGAGATTAAGATCTTCCAAGATGCAAATAAAGAATTTTTGAATATTCCTAGAAGGTCAGACTTCAAAACCCTTATCCATTTTAAGCCCTTTTTATTTTTACTAATATTATCATAAATCACTTCTACCAAGGGATCATACATTTATAACATCCACACAAAAGTGCTGAGAATTGGACCCCCCACCTTCTATATACTTCCAATAATGCGAAGTTACATGATCCCCCTTTGTGGATGTTAAATTCTATTTACCCATCCACATCCCCCATCTAGTATATCTACACAGAAGTGGAACATCAAAGTGAACAGTTTATCAATGAGAATTGTAAAGAGAATGGGACAGATGTTCACACAGAACAGCACAACTGAAATGAATCAAGCCCAACTGTGTGTTTATCTGATTGCAAGTGTCAAATTTCATAACAAAGGTCTAAACCATGTGACTCAACCAATGAAAAGTCTATTCCAGGAAAAGAAAAAGGTGCAGCAGCAGTGCACATAAGAAATTTTCACATTATATCTATTGTGTGTTACCTATAAATCAGTTTTGTTTAAATCTTCCAAGACATTTCTTTTAGAAGTGATAACATACTGTTGAATGCTATTATGATCTACCTTTGTAAAATCTACTTTTAGACCACACTGGGACAGTGACACCACTCGAGAACAGCTTGAGTTGGCTGAAAAGGAATCTTTCTTGCAGTGGAGAAGGCAGCTTGCATTGTAAATATACATGTTGCCATTTGAACCTAATTGTTGGATCATGCTGTATCAAATTTTGTATTAGTATTTTTAAAGCATTGTGTTTGACTCTGCCGCTTGTTATTTCATTGTTTGCCATCCCAATACTAATGATAGAGTGTATCTCTTAAGGCTCGATGAAAAAGATGAGAGGATAGTACTGACTCCATATGAAAAGAACATTGATGTTTGGAGGCAATTGTGGAGGGTCATTGAAAGAAGGTTTGTTCAATTTTATTATTTTTCTTCAAAGCTATGAATAGCCCGTGATGGTCTGTGACTCATATTTACTGTGATATTCTCTGACATCACCCAGAACCTTTCAATGCTATTAGTTTCTTAGCAATCTTATGGTTGTTCCAGCAAGCTATTTTAAAATTATTTGATAATATTTCCATGTTTGTGGCCTGTGTGAATGTTAGAAGTAAAATATTTTTTGCCATGATTTATTTTGCCAATTCAATTTCATTTAGGATGGAGACATGCCTTGGCAGGAGTGATAAATAATGTTATGCATGAAGGTGTCTACTTTTTTGTCACCCACCTTGGTGCTAAAATTATTCAGAAAGTTGCATTTTAAATGCATAATCATTTTATATTCAAAAAGTTTGTAGAGAATTGGTATTGTTAGATAGCAGGCTTACAATCTTCCCTTTGCATTACCAGTGATGTTATATGCCAAATTGTTGATGCTAGAAACCCACTGCTTTTCAAATGTGATGATGTTGTAAGTACCATTGCTATCACTAGTTTTATTAGCTTTTATGTTTGCTGTCAGAAAAACTGATAGCTTATTAAATTTGATATGTGATCTTCTTAGTAGGATGCACCAACAGATTGCTTGGCATTTCTATATTAGATATAGTATGGTTGTAACCAATGGAGTCAATAGAATAGAGTTAATACCTATTATCTCTATGTTGTAACCCCTGTAAGTCATAATGCCATACAGCTAACTATTATTCTTTAGGAGAAGTATGCAAAGGAAGTAGACAAAAATATGGTGCATTTGATAATCGTAAATAAGGCAGACTATTTAACACAACCACAAAGGTACTTCAATTATTTTCATTTATTTTAATACATATATCTTGTTTTAGTGGTACATGAAGATTGTAATCCAGAAATCGTTGTATATATGGTGTGCCAGAATATCATGAATTTATACAAATGTTTCAATATTAAAATTTATTACTAACAATGGAGAGACATCTTGTTCAGTGTATATTTTCAGTGTTTTGTTTACCTGCTATCAATATTATATTTCAGAAAATATTGGGCAAATTACTTTGCTTCAAGGCATGTCAAGGTTATATTCTGGTCTGCCCTTATTGCAAGCATGGCGGTGAGTAGGTTTTATTGCATTTCTATGATTTCTTTCCTACTTTCTATGGCTTATTGAGTTCAGAAACATCTGAAAAGAACCTTGTCTGGCTCTAGCTTGGCAGTTGCACTACGTATTGTACTTCAATATTAACACTTCAGTGTGATAGTCAGAATTTTTGATGTGATGAAGTGATAAAATGAAGTAATGCAGCAAGAAATTAGGAAACATAGAAAAGACAGCTTAATGCTGTGTGAGATATTGGTTGAAATGATTGAAAAAGAAATGATTTCACCACATGTCCCACTTTTGTGAAGACATCTATGGCAGTGAGACATGGAATGTGAAGGGGCTGGAAGCAGGTGTCTTGCAGAGGACGGAGAGGGCAATGATAAGGAGGATGTGTGGTGTGAAGTTGGAAGACAGAAAGAACACGCTGGGACTGATGGAAAGGTTGGGTTTGAATGAATCTGTCTTGGAAGTGGTCAAACGAAATGGCTTAAGATGGATGGGCCACGTACTGAAAAGGGAAGATGACAACCCAATCAAGATGGCATGGCAGTTGGATGAAGATGTCGTGAGAGGAAGAGGAAGACCAAAGATGACGTGGAAAGATAACATCAAGAAAGAAGCAAGAAAGTGTGGACTGAAGGAAGAAGATGCGAAAGATCAAGCAAGATGGAGGGCAAGGTTAAATTTGAATGAAGGCAGCAACCCGTTGAAAGATGGAACAAGACTGTAGAAATGATGATGATGATCCAACATTAGGTAGAATATTTGCTAAACACAGAGTCTAGCAACACCATATATGTCTGTATGGTGAAGAGATAATAAAGATTATCTTATAGATTTTTAAAATCTGCCACTTGAAATTCCTTGAAAATGATAACTTCTTCTTGAAAATTGATCAAGCTCCTTGAAATTTGTGATTGTTTACTGTTAGCTTTGTTTTTAGCGATAAGCAATACAAAAAATGATTGTAAAGAAATATCCAGAAGAGAGTTTGAAGAAAATTGTATAAGAAAGCTCGTGACATGCCATGGAAATTTCTCATTTTCAGTATTTTGGGTTTCTTATGTACTCATCCATGCACTGAGAATGTTAATTTAGAGGTCCTTAAAAATTCTATTTTAGAGCTTGAATAGTCCTTGAATTTTGCATATCAAAATCCTGCACGAACTCTGTGTTGGCTTGAGTTTAATGCTAAAGATGATTAGCTTCATAAGTGTTCTTGAGTTTGTCTAACTTTTCATTAGAATATGAATGTTTTGTATGCACTGAGAAAAAGGGATGTGGGATTGCAAGAGATGGAAAAACTTAATTCTTATAATTCTTCCCTGGGGTTAAGAATGCACCTTATACAAATATGTATCTTATACACAGCATGATACAGTGCATCAACTCTCTCATAAATAGAAGTTAATAAGAAGTCAATGCTGCCATGGACAAGATGCAAAACAAACCCAATAATATTTTAAGCAGAACATGGTATTACAACAGTCGTTGTATTTAGCTTTGAGAGTACCACACCAAATACTGAATGGAAAAAGTATTTCTTTCACAATCTAATGCCAAAGTAAACTGGATTGTTAAAGAAATGTTTTTTCCATTGAGTGTGCTCTCCAACCTTATTTCAGAGTGTAAGGAAAGTTTCAGATTTGCTTAAAAGGAAACTTTAATTTATTATGGAAATTTTCAGAGCATCTCATCTTTAATTCATGGGTGATCTATGTTTTAGTGTGTACTTGTTACTTTTCATTTATGAAGGAGGAAGAGATGCAGGAGGATAGTTGTTTAGCAGATGAAATGAGAGATGAAAAGGATGTTAATATGGATGCTCAACCAGTGGCATCAAGCTGTGAAGCAGTAGAACAAAGAGATGATAATAATGAAAATAATGGAGAAGGATTTGTGGATAAAAGAGACATAATTGACAGTGGAATGGAGGGTGAAAAAGGATCAGATGGCCATGCTGGAAATGAGCTTATTGAAGCTGAAGTAAATGAAATAAGACATGAAGAAGAGAGTCAAGAGCAGGGATCTTGCCAATATGATGAAGACAGGACTTTATGTAAATTTAAGATATCAGAAGAACATTGTGAATGGAAAAATGTACATTCAATATTTTCAAGGGATGAACTGATTGATTATTTTGAAAAATTGAAACTAAGAAGATGTCCTGAAAAGGAGAAAATAATGGTTGGAATGGTTGGTTTCCCCAATGTTGGAAAAAGTTCAACAATAAATGCATTACTTGGCAATAAGAAAACATCTGTCTCTTCCACCCCTGGAAAGACAAAGCATTTTCAAGTAAGTTGCTTAGATTTTTCATCTTGTATTAGTTCAAATGATGTGTCAGTGCTTTGAGTTGTTCTGACTTTTGTAAGTGAATATTTTAATATGTGTGATTAGAACATTTTCTTGACTTGGCATTCTATGACTCAAAATTAACTATGTATACCTCCAATAAATCCTGTTTTCCCATTAATGCTCATTTCACCCACAGATCATGAGGCAGGCATGCAATTATGGGAGTCTTAGGGGTCTAGACTAGTGGTCCCCAACCACCTGGCTGTGGACTGGTGCTGGTCCATAGATCAATGAAAAAGCAGGGGACCACTGGTCTAGACCTCTGCTATTAACATCAAAAGAAGAAGCTTGTTATTTTTCCCGGAAGATTGGGGAACGTCTCCTGACATTGGAATAGTTTTATGACTAGTTGCTCAAAAAAGCAGTGAAATCAGGAAAAGTCCTGTAGTATTTTTTGTATTATGCCCTTTTTGTGGACTAGACTCCTGCCCTTGGAAATTCCTAGTTGCCTGACTGTGCAGTGACGTCATGATATGACAATGTATTTGTTTTGTTTTCAGACAATAAACATCAGCAACACTGTTTGTTTATGCGATTGCCCAGGTCTGGTTTTCCCAACATTTGTTTCTACCAAAGCTGAAATGATACTTAATGGTATTTTACCAGTTGATCAGATGAGAGATTACCGACCTGCGACAACTCTTGTATCTTTTCAGAACAAGCTATTTTTAATTTACCAGTAGCATAGGAGTATATCTATGGTGGGAACTTGTGGGCCAAAGGGGGCACTAACTCCCAATAGCAATTTTTCTATAAGCAAATAAGCTGCTTCATGACTTCATATGCAGTAATCAAATGCTTTCACCTTCCCTCCCAATGAATTTTGAAGTGTCCAGCTCTATAGTATTGTAGATTTGCTTTGAGTGAAGTACAATTTTGTAATGAATCACAGAATAAAGACAACAAGGATAAGAGTCATAGTTCCATTAAGACATTTCCAATTTATTATTAAGACATTTACATTTGCCATGCACTATAGCATTGCATGATTGAAAGTGCTAATATACCTAATGATTTCACTGTGGTAGAAACAAATATGGACATTTTGAATTGGCATGCTATTTGTTGTCAAGTTAATCTCACATTTTATCTGTTACCTTAAGTGAACCTCCTTAATGGATTTTAAGCTATGCAGGCTTATACCACGTGAAATTTTACAAGCTGTGTATGGTATTAATATAAGCCATCCACAAGAATGGGAAGATGCAAATCGACCACCGACAGCTGATGAATTTTTGAGTGCATATTCAAGTGGGTGCATCCTTGTATTTTACTGTCTGTAACACTTTGTTTTTAATATGCTAAATATACATCCCTCTTTGTAGCATCTCTCATTGTTGAGAGATGCTACAATGTCATTCATGTGTCATTCATATCTCATATCTCATTCAAGTTTCCTTTGTGTGGAGTGATGCACTGCATGTTTTTTATAAGAAGCATGTCTGTAAGAAGCATAAGACTGAAATTCGGCAAAAATTAAGAAATATAGGCAGGCTGAGTTCAAATAGTAACTTGAAGCGCTGTTTTTACAAGTAGATTTGTGATAAAACTAGAAAGAAAATAAAATTAACATCCAAAGCTTGTTGCACAAAACCTGAACATCCTTTTTCTTGCATCAAAATTACCTAATATGGGTTTTTATTGTCATTTAAAGTCTTTGAATTGAGGAAACATTCAAGGCTGGGTTAGACGAAATATTAAGAAACATGCAGGCAGAAGTCAGAGAGTTTGTGTGTCATAAAAAACGTGTATCTTGACCAGTGATCTTGACACTGAACATTTATCCTGTAGCTATGCGTGGCTTTATGACGTCACATGGTATGCCTGATTGCTCACGTGGGTCGAGATACGTCATTAAAGATTTTCTTAACGTACGTCGTCAGTATTTTCTTATTTTTAGTTATGAAAGCTAATTTTTCCAACATTCAAGACTGTTGTTTACTTATGTATGTGTTTCATGTATTCTAATGGCGTGCTGGATGGGGAGCCGGGGGGCACGTGCCCCACCAGAGAAGAGCTTTTGGAGGGCACTAGCTACGTAACTGGAAACCATTAACATACAGTAGTAATGATGAGAAAAATTGCACGTGGAAGCAACAAAATGAAGAAGAGAGGTGTATGATTCAGAATCTATTAGCTTGCAATCAAGGGCAGTACCACTGTGTGGACTAGGAGGGGTATCCCCACTTCACTTATCACAGGGGGCATTTTCAGACATTCTAGAGAGTAGAAATTTAGAAACTTTTCTGGGGGCAAGCCCCCAGACACCCATTTCTGCCATTTTTATCTCTCTCTTCTCTACTTCTGAGTTTGTCTTTCGTTCCTCATATCACAGGCACGTAGACACTGGGAGGTGGGGGAGACATCATTACCCCCTCCCAATAATTCACTAAGGCTATATATAATAGTACTCTACAATGTACTTTTTAATCATTTTTCTGTTTCGTTCAATCCAATCTAGAACCTAGGAGCTTCACAACACAGATACATGGCATGCAGATATCCTGATTTTGTTGTCTGACAAATTTTACGTCTTTTTGTCATTCGTGGCACGAGTGTTGTAAGACTTTCTGTTAGTGTAGATGGCGGTCCTTTTAGGGAACAGGGCATTGTCCCTTCTGAGTGCATCTCATGTAGCCCATCCCAGAAATATGGGGTAATGGATGCTTTTTCTTTGCTGTACTGGTGGGAGATTGTTTTCCTTCTATCATCGGTGTAGATGAAAGTAGTAACGAAGAGAAAAGTCGGTTCATCATTTTCTTTTTTCGCTTCGAATCTTCAAATTTTGATGAAGCTAGGCAAAGGACTCAGTTTCCTCATTTTAGCATGAAAATCAATGATGAAAACTGCCACATTCCATTCTCCAAAAGGGCGTTTTCCAGCGCTCTAGAGGGCGTTACCTCAAAAATTTTTTCTGGAGGCAAGCCATAATACAGAAATAATAATTATATATGTATGTTTATATATAAATATATATATATATATATATATATATATAAATATATATATATATATATATGTATATATATGTTAAAATATATATGTGTATATATATATATATATATATATATATATATATATATATATATATATATATATATATATATATATATATATATATATATATATATATATATATATATATATATATATATGTGTGTGTGCCTATATGCTTCAAATGTTTTGGTATATCTTAGGTATGATTTGTAACATGCCATTGATAGCTTGCCAGTGATAAGTAAATTGCTATTATTATTTGTTTTCTCTAGGGTAAACTTCTTTATTGTGAGCCTCCACCAGGAATTACGCCCTCAAGTTTCAGACCTGTACAGCTTCTGCAAGAGAAAGTTCAAAGCAGACAGAGGAAAGAGAATTATACTGAGGTATTCTACACATGAAATAATTTGTAATATATTTATACCGGTTGTTTATAACATTTTCATCTTGTTTAAAAAATTTTGACACGTTACCGCATATTTTATGATTGCTCTCGAATATTGATAGAATTTGAAATTCCATTATCAATACTTGCCAAAGGAATTCTAATTCTAGTCTGTATAAGCATCCGCATTCAAATCCGTTTTCAAATCCATATTTAAATCCGTATTTCACAGTAGTCCATATTCTAATACGTTAGAGTCCTTGCTCGCTCGCTTATTTGAGCTCCGGTAGGCCCATCTCATATTGAAGTTTTGAGCTTTTGGGGACGCTAATTTATATCCTATCTCTGTTTGATAATCTATAGTTCTTTGAAAGTTTGTCATTTATTTTCAGTTCTTGTATTGTTTTTTATTTCATTTCAGAAGCCAAAGTCATCACTAAGTAAGGTTGATCAAGAGTTTTTCTCGAAGGTAACATTTCGTGTCCAGCACATTGATCCTTTTCATCTTCGCTCTGTCTGTATTTTACTTAAGATAGTACCAGTCATTGAGTGTCTGACAGTGAAAAAGTGCATCTTAATGTAAAGCAGTTTGATTTCTTGTCCTGATTCAATTCAAGGAAATGGAACACTTATTGTTCATGTGTAGTTTAGCCCACGTGTAGTTTAATTAAAAGAAGTTGCTGGGTTTTCATAACTTCGATGACATCTTTTGACCACTGAGATTATGCCACTTGTCAGTTTACAACATCTAATAGGTGGGTGTAGTTAGTTACTTCCAATGCCATTTCACTAGAAACAATAACCTGGAATCATTCCCATATAATTTTTTGAATTTTAGGGCGACAGTGGGGTATACTACAATGCTCCCTCTGGAGTACGCCAAGTTGAAGGTGATAGACTGGCACAGGCAGGCAAGCCATGGAAAAAACATTTTAATAGAAATAAGAAAGAAAAGACTAGGCGTATAAAAAGAGATTAAGTTTGCACTTGTATGTAGTTTTATTATAATTGAATTTCATACATATTTCTTGTTTCTCTTTCATTCTCTGCATACAAACGTATGTTATTCACTTTTTATATTGACCTTGTTTGTCCCCCTCTTTCGTGATCAATAGTGACAAGTTTTTGACTGTAGCTTTTGCAATGATTATTGGTTGAAAAAAATGAGCGAGCTAGCATAGTGGTTAGAGCGCATGCCTCCCATACGGAAGGTCTAAGGTTCGAGCCCGACTCGACGCCCTGACTGAATGCTCGCTTACTGTTCACACAGCAGCAAATGGGTACCCAGTGGGAACACTGGGAAGATATAGGCGGCGAGGAAAGGAACTGGCCACCCTACCTCACATGCCGATGGCTCAGGATAAGTGCCCTCTCTAATAGGCACTCCCCTACGTACGAAAGTATATGGGACTACCTTTACTTACTTTATTGGTTGAAAGGTCGATGGGCACGGGCAGAATAAGTTGTAATTTACAATGGATATGGAAATTTGCAGTAATTCTTTTTTGTTTTAGGGATTTCTAAACACAACGACAATATGATACTCATTCACCAGCTATTAGCTCACTTTTGCCCTGTATTTAGATGGTAATAACTTATGGCACCACATTTGTGTAGATGATAATTTATTTTTTCACCTTTTGGCTCAATGGCTATATCTGTTTATATTAAGCATATGTTTGCAGTGTCTATAAAAAGAACGTGCACCCTTTGCGAGTGAAATGAAGGATTAATCTATGGTACCCTCGACTTTTTTTTTATGGATACCCCCTTGACTAGGCCTTTTGTTCATAACAGAATCAATAGCATTTGCCTTGTGTATCAGAATCTGCTATCAGCACTTGAACAACCTCTTTTTGTGTATGATACATGAGTTTCTGGAATTCACTACTTACCCATATATTTTTAAATTTCATGTATTGTCCAGCTAGATTTTGAGATTCTTTTTCCTTTAATAAGTTTTTCATATGCACATCCCTCAATATCGTCCTCACTTGATTATCTGATCAAGCTCTACGTTTACTTTGCTTGTATTGCAAGTTTACAGTGGCACACATTGAAGTATTCTTTAGGGGAGTACAGACCTTTTTTGCTCCTGCATTATATAATGTGCTGCAATCATGGAATTGCCGAAGAAGAGGATTGGGGGTGCCAAAACTTGTGCCACTCAAAAGTCCTTCTGCCCGTCAATGGCCCCTATTTATTACCATAACATGCCATGTACCGAGTTTTTAATTATGAAAGGACTGAGAGATAATCCTTTGGAGTTTTCGCAACCCCACTCTTGCCCTCTATTGTGACCCCGTCCTTGCGTATTGCGACACTTCGAATATCACAAGCAATCTATTGCATCTAGTCCATTGTGTCTCAGATTGTCCTTGCATGGTTTGCGAGTTTCTTTTCATTCAAAGTATTACCATGCTATCAAAAATTGGAAATGGATCAAATCATGGCGGATTTTTCAAACTTCGATAATATATTCATTGTTGATTAAACTCATTTTGTTTCAACCACTAATAATTTTCTTCAGTTATGTATAAGGTATAAGTTATAGCATACAGGTCCAGTTCCACAGTCACTGTAATCATCATCAAAATTTGTTTACAGCTGAATTTAGATAATTATAGATGGATCATACACAATACTGTTGAACTGTGAGTAGTTACTCAGGAACATTTACAACTGCGGAATGGAGAGGTCACTAAAATTATCAGCGGGGAGTGGCCATTAAAAAGCTTTGGTACCGATGAAAATATCTTCCAGCTCCCCTACACAGCATTAACTATGACTGGTCTCTTATTTTCAAGAAAAATTTTAAAGTAAAATCCAAAAGTAAAAAAGTGAACTTTCTCCTTTGCTAACCTTTGCCGCAGTAATATCATCCATTGTGAATTTTTAATTATAAGATGTTGTCTTGTTTATCTTGACTTCACAGTTTAAGTCTTGTTTATCTTGACTAGAGCTACTATTATATTGATTGGCTTTATTTATTTATTTATTGCTTGATTGATTTGAAATAATTTGCCTAGGGGCTCTTGAGAAATATTACTTTAAAAATATGAAGTGACAGTTCTTTGTTGTAAATTATATGTGACGTATAACTCGTTACCAGTCTACTTTGACTTACGCCTTTGAATCACATGTTGAAGATGGTGATGCAAACATGGAGAACTCCAGCACAACTGTTGAAGTCGATGATGCCGTGGCAACAATAATAGCCAACGTCCAGTTTGGCGAATTCACCTCTGAAGTCGTTGATGGAAATTTTGTTGTGGAAAGAATCGGTAATGCACAGACAGAGGAGCAACATGCAGAGGAGCAGCATGCAGATGAACCTAAGGAGTTTCCGCCATGCGTTGCAGATGAGCTGCGTGGCCAAGGAAAGGTGGCAGCAACAAGTAGTCAAATTTCGAAACCAAAAAGGCAATACATGCAGAGGAAAAAAAGATCTGAAGAAGATGGGAATTACCCTGATATTAAAGCTTGGAAGCCATACATAAATTCATTAATTGATAGTGGAGTTCGTGGCTATCATAAGGCTGTGTTGCCGTCGTTGCAAGGTCCGTGGCCTAATGTGGAAGATTTCTTAAAGCCCGATATAATTCTATGGGATTTGCAGAAAGAATGCCCTGAATTAAATGGAAGTAATTGTCCAAATGATAGTTGTAATGAACCGTTATCACTGTATCCTATTGCGTATACATATATGATGCGGATTTTGTACGACTTTGAAAAACCTGTACTTCTTGTTACGTCAATGCTTCGATGCAAGAATGCTAGGGAGCATAGATTTTTGGGATATGACCCTCGAATACTGAAACAGTTGTCGGACCCGGACAGTGTGCCATTTGTACTCTTTCATAAAGTCGGCATGACAAGAGAACTCTTCAATTCAATAATGAATCAGGTTTCTAATGGTGTTAAGTTTGGACAGATTCAGGATATGTTGAGAAAAAATTATATTCAGTCTCACTCAGAAAGAGAGAAGGCCTACCATACAGCTGTGCTTCAGTACCAGAAGGATCATCCTGATGAAAGGAGAGAACCAGAGAAGTTTCCCAGCATCAAGATCAAGGGGCCAAGGAACACTTTCATAGGCCAATGTTTCCTTCTTGGTTTCAAAGAAAAAGAATATTTTTATAAACT
This sequence comes from Cassiopea xamachana, assembly GCA_900291935.2. NCBI lineage: Eukaryota > Metazoa > Cnidaria > Scyphozoa > Rhizostomeae > Cassiopeidae > Cassiopea > Cassiopea xamachana. The sequence goes on along the minus strand of OLMO02000294.1, from coordinate 6,585,986 downwards.
ATCCATGTCGCAACTGCTTGCGGATGATTGGGTCAAGCTGGATAGTTTGAAGCTCCCTACCAATGTTGGGACAAATGCAAAAGGTATTTGGAAGAAGGAAGTTGAACATCTATTTTATTGTCAAAATGAAGTAGGTCAAGTGCTGACATGGCAGTTGACAGGCTCAAATTGCTTTGATGAGACCAGAGAAACACTCATTTCTATAAGAGATAGGCATGAACAGATTGGCAAGCAGTTAAAAGGATGTTCTACAGGTTTTTGTTGTGATTGGAGAGATTCATTACAGTCTATCTTTGGAAGTGATTTCCAAGTGAAATCAGATATTGAATTTGCAATTGGAAAATTATCAGAAAGGCTGCAAGAAGAGAACATGATGTACCAGCCATGTATTGATGATTTCCGGTTGGTTTTCCAGGATCCAGTTGATACAAATAAGATAAGAATTCTTCCAACTGCACAACCAGCGATCATTTTGAATAATTTAGAAATATTTAAGGACAAATGGAAGAAAATTAAGGAAAATGGAAAGACTGTATTGAACCATTCAGCATTGAAAGCTATTGCAGAGCTTGAGTCTCATATTTTATATGGTTGTTATAGTGACATTATACCATTTCCAAACTGTGTTGATAGGCGTGACTTTCAACATTTGATGAGAAGGAAGGTCAATAACTGCCGTCTTGGTATACCTGTTATGGTTGCAATAGCTTCAATTGGTCTTCATGAACACAACACTTCCAGACAAGAAGAACTTGGAAGAGATACAGCTCCTGTCCTTCTTGTTGTACCAGATGAAGATAAGTCGACAACAGATGATATTGAAGGAGCAATTTCTGTAGGGAACAGTAATCTTCAATGCCTAACTGTTGAAGTGAACATGAACAAGGCCCTGGAGAGTATTGCAACAAGTCAAGCAAAGGCTATCAAGTGTTCAGAGCAAGTTAATTGTAGAACCTTGCTCAAGGAGGTTGACCAATATTTTGCCAAAAATGTAGCTGATGCCAAGGACCATACAAGTCAAACTACAGATCATAGCTTGGATGAAACCATAATAAAGAAAACCATTACATTCCTTTGTTTTGCTGAAAAGCTTTCAGAAGTTGCAGCTGGACAAACTGTTAACAACAAGCTAGTCCCATTCCTTACCTGTGCATTTCCTTTATTAATGCAGGAAAAACCTTTAGAATTGCAAGAAGCAAAAGAAGAGGTTCATAAAGGATTAATTCTCTATCATGATCTTGAGCCTCTATCATTTTCAGATTTAACAGACATGTCTTGTGATGAATCATTCCTTGCTGCAGTTGGAAAGATCTTGCAACTTTTCTTGGAATGTTCACCTAGCAATGAAGCTGATAGCATAAAACCATTCCAAGATTTATTGAGTAACCTCAAGTTTGAGGCAGGAATGAAAATGGAGAGTGTTATTAGAAATTTAAAAAGACTTCTAAAAAAGAAAGATAAGAGCCTTGACACTTTGGAATGTATAGATAGTCTCACTGAAGAGCAAGATGGGGCAAAACAAATTGTACTGAAAGACCATGATAAGTTTGATGAAAGTGTGGTATATGTAGAGGAAGAAAGCAAAGAAGCTGGTGGTGCCAAGAGACCAGCAATTGAAAGTGAAAAATTGGAGGTTGCAGAAGAAGATTCTAAATTAAAGGATGAAAGTAAATCTACCCCAGATATTGGAGAGCTTGAAATTCTTGTCAGAGATACAGCAAGTTTACTGTCTATACAAATCTCTATTTTGTCAAATATGAAGCATTTTCCAGTGATTCCTGTCTTCCCATGTAAACTTTCAATTTGGTCACAAACTATTTTCCTATTTTTCAAAGGAGGAATTTTTATCCCATTGATTTCAAAGGAGGGATTGCATGATGTAATAGAAAATAATGAGGAAGAAAGTAAAGAGAAGAAAGTTTTGACAAAAATAAAGTGCAGGTGTGGACGTGGAAACCCAAATCTTACTGATGGTCGATGTTACACTCATGAGAACTCAAAGTACATCACTCGATGTATGTGCTTTAGGATGCAGCAACCCTGTACAAGCAAATGTGATTGTAGAAACTGTAAGAATCCACATGGAGACAGACCACCAAAGCGGCTATTTGATGAAAGTGATGGGGTATCAGCTCCAACAGTAAAAAGAAGAAGGTATGTTCATCATCATTCAAACTTAAGTAAGGATTTAACTGCTAAGAATTTCCAGACTGGAGCTGGGCTAGAGGTAAGCCTTGGTAAATGGTCATTGGCTGAAAAGTATTTATTTGAAGCACTGATTAGTGAAATGAAAACAGAAGAGGAATCATTAACAACTGAAATTGTTGCACAGAAGTTTAATAATGTTGTGCAGGTTGCAACAAATATAAAAGGGTTAAAGAATATTATTGGATTCAAGACACCAACGCAAATAAATGATAGATTGAAGGACAGGGAAAAGGATGTTGAGGAATATTTGGCTATGTATCAATCACAACTTAGTTTGCTAATTGTTAGAAGTGATGTAGATTTTAAGACAGAGAATGCTGGAGAAGTTGATCAAAGTATCCACAAAGAGACACCACAAGAACAAAATGATATATAGCATCAATACGTATTGTGCCAGTTTTTTGTTCACTTATAAGTAGTCTTGTGTGCCCAATAGAGGGGTTCCCATTGGCTGGATGGTTAGAAAACATATCAGTAGTTATTTGGTGTGGGCTTTGGAAAGTATGAAATGCAAATAGATTCACAATAGATAAAATGATGAATGCATGTGATGAGTTCACAAATGCATGTATATATCACAGTATCTAATGCATTTCTGCACTGGCCTGTTTTGAACAAGACAAAGGTTATTAAGCAGGGGGGCTTCTTTTGAGCTGCATGGAGTCTCCTTTTGAGCTGCATGGAGTCTCCTAACTTCTATTAGGCAACCACTAGTATCTCATAAGACCCATCACATTATCTTAATTCCTCTCCTTAACGCCACCTGTCACCTTACCTCTTCTAAAGATACTGTGATAAGCAATTGGCTGTGCATAACTTAACTAACCCTAACAAAAAACCCGGCTTCTTTTGATTATGGGTATAGCTTCAAATACTTATCAAGATTTTATGCAGACATGAAATGCAGAGGTTGTTCCAGAGACCCTACATTCTGATATCAACAGAAAATATTTCTTCCATTTGCTTTTGTTGATGCATAAATGTGAATGTACATCTCTGAGATTTAAAACAAAATTTGCAACTTTAAGCCCCTCTCCCCCCTTGTAAGCCAAGTCTTCAGGCCCCTTTGCAACATTTAAGTTTTTACCCATCTCTTCAGTACAAAATCGAAATGGTCAATTTAGAAAATTGATCTGTCATATGGAATATAATTTAGTAGAAAATAGCATTTGCAGGATATGCCTTATTGATTACAATCTGAATGTACTAGTGCTTGACCCCCTCAAATAGGCTATTTTTGAACTTTTGAATGCTCTTGTAATTGGAAACACCACTGGAATATTACGCGCCATTTACATTCTGTTTTGAGCCTTTGAAAATAGAGTAAAATTAAAAAGAAAAGGGGCCTCTAATTTACTCAACGACCCCTATCATCTTCCCTCTATCGCGCCTACCAAAGTCTTGACTTCTTTGTACCCCTACTCCCTCTTTCCCACCCCTAACCCTCCTTCCCGTCCCGCCCCTCTTTCCTATTTGGATAAATGTATGACCTCTTACTATCAATGTAGGGCAATAGACATCGATGTTTATTTACACAATTAGATTATTGATATTTCTTGCCCTTTTGGGTACCAAGTACATTCATATTTATTGATGTTTGTTTTATATTCTGTTACGAGAGCAGATGACTGTTTTTGTGTCCTTGAACATCCTACAACAGATATTCTCGGAGTTTCTTCAGTACTATACAGCAGTGAATCCCAACCTCCGAGCCGTGGAACCGGTTCGTAGATCAATGGGTAACGGCACACACAATGAATATTTTGGCATTTCCCCACGTCCAGAGCTCTCAAGTTGAGAAAAAAATGAGTGAGATTTTGCTTATGTTTCGCGTATATAAAATTTCAGGATCCTACACTGTCAAAGAAACTCGTTGCTTTCTTTTTAGTATGTTCAGCTTGTCTCCCCTTTTGCCATAGGTATTTTCTGAATATTTAATTCTGCTGCACCCCAGGGGGCAGGCCCATAACATTTCATTGGGAGGGTCATCCATGTGCAACTGTTAATTGGCTTCAAGGTGCGGCATGGCTAATACACCCCTAAAACTCTCTTGAAACAGCGGTCGCGGCGACGGGGGGGCCGGGGGGGCCTTGGCCCCCCCACTTTTTGCTAAGATGAAATTTGCGCATTTGTATTTTACTGTTATTCGTTAGTGTGTATAGAGCGGTTGCAATAAACTTTCGCTAGCCTCGATATGATTAGTGCCGCCATCTTGACGGTAAACACAGCTTTTTTGAAAACGTA
>OLMO02000294.1:6534114-6573372 GCA_900291935.2 Cassiopea xamachana | reverse complement strand
TAAAATGTTTAATATTAAAGATCTATAAAATTTTAATCAAGATACCAAGTGTATAGTCTTGTTTTTATGCACAAAATCATCAATGTTTGATGCTCCATAAACCAAGAAGAAAATGTGTAATCTTAAAGATTTATCAACTTTTCATCCAGATACCAAGTGTATAATTTCGTTTTTATGCAAAAACATCATCAATGTTTGATGCTCTATAAATCTAGAGGTAAAATGTTTAATGTTAAAGATTTATCAAATTTTCATCAAGATACCAAGTGTATAGTCTTGTTTTTATGCAAAAAAGTATAAATGTTTGATGCTCTATAAACCTAGAGGTAAAATTTTTAATATTACAGATTCATCAAATTGTTATCAAGATACGTTGCCTTTGTACCACAAGTGATCAATCTTTGTTTCTGTTTAATAGAGCTGGTAAAATTATTAACAGTAAAGATCTAAGAAATATTAATTAAAATAGAAAGTGTGTAGTCTTGGTTTTGTACCCAAAATCAGTAATTTCTTTGATGCTCTACAAAACTACTGGTGAAGTTATTGATATTAAATGCCTATCAAATTTTCATCAAAATACCAAGTGAATAGCCGTGGTTTTGTATAAAACCGGAGGTAAAATTATAGATATTAATGATCTATCTTCTTTAATCTAAATTCCAAATGTATAGCCTTTCTTTTTCTTAAAAAATCATCACTCACTGATGCTCCACAAAACTGCAGGTAATATTATTGATATTAACTGTCAATAAAACTTTCATCAAAATATCAAGAGCATAGCATTGTCTTTACGCCAAAATCATCAATGTGTCATGCTATTTAAAAAAGCAGGTAAAATTATTTATAGTAAGGATCTATCAAGTTTTTATTAAAATACGAGGAGTATAGCTTTCTTTTATGCCAAAAATCATCACTGTTGATGCTGTTAAAAAGGCAGGAAAAGTGATTGATATTAAAGGTCTATTAAATTTTCATCAAAGTATTGCCTTGCGTTTGTACCAAAAATCATCAGTGCTTGATGCTATATAAAACTGAATGTAAAATTATTGATGCTAAATGTCTAACAAATCTTCATCAACAAACCAATTGCATAGCCTTGCTTTTGTACCAAAAATCATCAATGTTTGATGCTATACAAAACTGCATGTGAAATTATTAATATTGAAGGTCTATCAAATTTTCATTAAAATACCAAGTGTATAGTCTTGGGTCTGTACCAAAACTCATCAATGACTGATGCTTTGCAAAACTGCAGGTAAAATTATTAATATTGAAGGTCTATCAAATTTTCATTATAATACCAAGTGTATAGTCTTGGGTTTGTATCAAAACTCATCAATGATTGACCAAACAATCTTCCGTGAATGGACAAAAATGTTGTTCGTATCGTGGGTTAAAACTATGGAACAGCCTAACAACAGAAGCTAAAAGAGCACCTACTCTCAGCAACTTCAAGATTTTAACAAGTTAATTTGCATTTTGCCTCCCTCCTTTCCTCTACAGTAGTTTATTCTATCTATGATGATACAAAACTGCAGGTAAAATTATTAATATCAAAGGTCTATCAAATTTTCATTAAAATACCAAGTGAATAGTCTTGGGTTTATATCAAAACTCATCAATGATTGATGCTCTGCAAACCTGCATATAAAATTATTAATATCAAAGATCTATCAAATTTTCATTAAAATACCAAGTGTATAATCTTGGGTTTGTACCAAAACTCATCAATGACTGATGCTCTGCAAAACTGCATGTAAAATTATTAACATTGAAGGTCTATCAAATTTTCATTAAAATACCAAGTGTATAGTCTTGGGTTTGTATCAAAACTCATCAATGATTGATGCTCTGCAAAACTGCATGTAAAATTATTAACATTAAAGGTCTATCAAATTTACATTAAAATACCAAGTGTATAGTCTTGGGTTTGTATCAAAACTCATCAATGATTGATGCTATACAAAACTGCATGTAAAATTATTAATATTGAAGGTCTATCAAATTTTCATTAAAATACCAAGTGTATAGTCTTGGGTTTGTATCACAACTCATCAATGATTGATGCTCTGCAAAACTGCAGGTAAATTATTAATATTGAAGGTCTATCAAATTTTCATTAAAATATCAAGTGTATAGTCTTGAGTTTGTACCAAAACTCATCAATGATTGATGCTATACAAAACTGCATGTAAAATTATTAAAGGTCTATCAAATTTTCATTAAAATACCAAGTGTATAGCCTTCTTTTATGCCAAAAATCATTAATGTTTTATGCTGTTAAAAGGGCAGGTAAAGTGATTGATATTAAAGGTCTATCAAATTTTCATCAAAGTATTAAGTGTATAGCCTTGCTTTTGTACCAAAAATCATCATTATTTGATGCTATGTAAAACTGTATGTAAAAGTACTAATATTGAAGGTCTATCAAATTTCCATCAAAATACCAAGTGTGTAGCCTTGTTTTATGCCAAAAATCATGAATGTGTGCTGGTTAGTAAAACTGAAGGTAAATGTAGTGATATTAATTGTCTATGAAATGCTTAGTAAAATAACATGTGCATCACCTTGCTTTTAGGCGGAAATTGATATATGAGGCTCTATGAATCCGTGTGTAAAACTATTCATATTATATCAAGAATCATATTTCAAGAAGAGAGATTTTAGGATCTATAAACATGCGTTGAAATACTATTAATTGCTAATGCTTCTTTTATCAGGAATTGTGTACTACCATTTGATGAAGGTTCATAAACGCAGGATTTATTTGGATGGGCAGTGTGAATATTTGAATTTGGCACGCCTTTCTGCAAGATTGTGGTTCAAGTAAAACAAAGGAGTTATCTTATGACAAAAAGTTTGTAAATGTCTAGAAGTGCCAAGATGATGTTAACTTATGCTGTGTTGACTATGCTGGGAGGCTGGATGGGTAGCATAATTCTCTTCTTCGCAGAAACATGAATTCTAAACTGGGGTTTTCAACCGGGGTTCCGCCAGCACAGTCAAGGGGTTCCGCCAGAAGATATACAAATACTACGGTCGATAGTATGTTTCAACTCTCCTGTGCAGATATGTGAACTGGGGTTCCTCGAGCCACTGGAGTGTTGCCTTAGGGTTCAGCTCCACCAAAAAGGTTCAAACCACGGGGCTATACAATACAGAACGGCTACAACGAACGCTGGTCATTCATCGTACTTCATATATGTCCATTTTCATACAGTACAGCTGCTCAGACTGACAATTCATTGGATAACACTTGGTTCAACAAAAGTTCATGAAAATTATGTGAAATTGCACATTGCTCAACCGCATCATAAAAGCTACTCACCAACAGTAGTGATTTCTAAAACTTTTTACTAGGGGGTTCTAAGTGTAACCACGCCCAAGTTTTGGGTGTGACCCAACTGCAACTACGCCCATATTTTCAAAGATGAAAATAGCACAATTTAGTTTAATAATGATATAGTATAATTAACCATTGGAAATCTCTCTCAATGACCACAAAGCAGTGCAAGATTGATCATTGCAATAGAAAATACTTTGTAAGCAAGGTCAATACACTTTGAAGTGCAAAGTCAATACAAGAATTTTGGGCAGGCCGACCCCTCTCTGCCAAAACGAGCAGTAATTTTAGCAAGGGAGGCTCCACCCTCCTTAGAAATCACCCCTGCTCACCAACCAGAAAGAGACTATCTTATCTGAGATTTATTCTGGTTCTTAATCATAAGCTATAGCAGTCATCCGCTGACAGCCATAACTCCTCACTGTGTGTGAGAATGTGGAGTAGCCATTTAAGTGAACAATACTACAATAAAAAAGCTCTTGTTTAAGCAATCAGTTACTTATTCTTGTTGGCAAAAACTTGACTTGTAGCGTCTTGCCTTATTTGAGGAAAATTTCAGATTTGAAGAAAATTTCACTAATTAAAACATCTTAAGTGTGGAATTAATGACCACAAATGAAAAAGTTAGCTTAAATATCCATAGCCCATAACTCTTATAGCATTAGAGCAGCTTAAATCTTCTTGACCCAGAACTCCTATGGTTTAGAGTGTGCATTGTAAAAACAGAATCAGTCTTTGTGTTACGTCAAAATGTATTTGGCAGAGTTGAAGAACACAACATCTGTTCAACTGCCATGGACTTGCTCTTCCAAATTTGAAGGGCGACTAGGACTACACTTTACCAACTAGTTGATTCTTAAAAAACATATAGAAAGAGCTCCGCATACAAAATATCAATAGGCCTGCTGTGAATTTGAGAAATGCTACGTTACAGGTTAAGAATGCAACAATGTCAATTCCAAAATCTCATTAAAGAGTGAATTATTGAATCAGTATGCAACAAATAAGCTCTTAAAATTAATATTCCCCATTAGTCAATCATAAACAAACAAAACTAAAATCAATAGCAAATAAAGAGGAAGCACAAATACTCTATCAATTAAAATTAACATCGTTCTCTTCAAAAACAATAAATACAGGATATTGCAAAAAGCTGGTTGAATTCCTGGTAACAATTGGTCTTTTCTTATGAATAAGTAAAATGCCAGAAAACTCGATATTACCTTAAAAACATCACTGTTGCCTACTCCAAGTGAAAGGCAAAGTAATATACATATACTTGGTGTAGAGGACAGGATGGGTGATTGAGGATAGGATGGGTATTGCGATATAAGAACATCAAAAACCCTAATTAATCCAATAAAACCAATTTAATTCTCACAGCAAAGAAATCTAATTGTGCCCTATAAAATAACACAATATACACTAATTCTATTATAAATTATAATTACTTAATGCAAGATTACTTGGTAACAAATTCTTAAATCTACAGTTTGCTACCAGGTTCATAAAAGCTAAAAAATTCAAATCAAACGAAAATATACTCATGGTAAAAAAACATCTATCTACTCTACCCAGAGTTCAAGTCATGAGTGTTAAAAACATCCAAGGTTTAAATAGTTCACAAATAATCCAAAGTTGTGTCACGGTCAACTTGGTAACCAAAATATAGGCTAAAATGGATTATATGTATGCATGCATGTACATAACTGTATGCTTAATATATATATATATATATATATATATATATATATATATATATATATATATATATATATATATATATATATATATATATATATATATATATATATAATTAGTTTAAGAAAAGTAATCATGCAGTCAGTGCAGTCATCTTCTTTAGTAACCTAAAGCAGGCATATAACTCCACCAAAAAGATTTGAGGAATTCCAAAACATGGAATAACATTTTGGATGAAGTTTCTTTCTAAAATTTGGGGGAAGAAGAAAGCATACTAACTATTGACATAGACATAATTCAATAACCTTATGTGCACTAACAACTATTAGTTTCAACACAACGCTGGATTCCTTAAATCACATACATTACTAGACTATATTCACCCAGGCCTTAGAAACCAAGTTAAACAAATACTCGATATAATAACTACTAGAAAAAGATGACATCTCGCTCATCGCTCTCACTTTGACTGTTTGCTGCTCTCCCATGATTAGCGTTCGAAGTCATATTTTCTTGCATAGCGTGATGTTTTTTGTGCATCGATGAAAATGAATTGGCTTTTGAAGCATGTTCACTAGAACGTTTCTGTTGTTCCAAAAGCTTTTCCTTCAATGTCTGTTGTTGATGTTTGTAATCAATTATCTGTCTATTCAGCTTCTCAACCGTCCGTTCTAGTTTCAAGCAACTTTCCTTTTGTCTGCCTAGTTGTTTCTCAAAGTCCTTCTGTTGTTGAATCAACTTCTCTTCAGCGTTTTTCCGCTCCGTCTTCAGTCTATTCATTTCCACGTAGGAAGAATGCAGCTCGACTCTTAAGCTAGAAATCGAGAAAATTAAAGAAGAGTAAAAACAAAATACCATTTTCATATCTTTAATTACAATGATTGAGCTGAAACAGCTTCAAGATTGGAGAAACTTCAAAACCTGCTAAGAGACGCCTAAGGCTCATTATACTGGTCCACGGTAAAACCCAGATAAATTGGACTAATTGGATACGATTGCATTAGTAGCTTCTAGTGGCAATAGGAAAGGGAATTTCTGCGAGGTGAAAAATGCAAAATAAGAAGAAAGAAAATACAAGGATTAGCTATTGGTGGCAATTGCTGTGAACAGAATAAAATGGTTGTCTTCTAAAAGTTATAAAAAAGCCATGAAATTACCTGGCAAGTTCGATATCCTGCTTATTTGTTATATCCTAGAAAAGAAATAAGGTATTTTAGAAAGGCCTTAACATATAAAAAGGCGTTCTCTTGACAATGTGTGAATGAAATGTATTGAGGGATCCATGCATGGCAATATATCAGAAGATATGGGAAAAAATCCGGAAGGACAAAAACAGCTATTACTTACCACAAGAGAGGTGAGGAACTCCTTTAGTCTCGTGATTGACAAAAGTTTCTAGGAAACAAACAAATTAGACGTTTAAAAAACTAAGCGCTAATAGCAACTATATATTCAGGTTCATATATTTATAAACAGAACTCAAAATTCAACTTCTCATGTTTTCAGCGCATATAAAATACTTAATATCAACAAATGGAATTTTCTAAAAGCAATTTCTACAATTGCTAATGATAGTTTCATTCGAAAAAATGGAAAACACTAACCTGAGCAGATGTACTCGAAACATGTGAAAGATTGGAATTAGATGATGACAATGACGATAAATCTTCGTTCGATTCGCTCGGTTTACTACGCCCAATAACTGACATAATACCTTGACTCGTTTTTCGTACTCTTTCTTTCGGGTCTTTTGGTCCATGGTCAGTTTCGATGATAGCTTGTGCCTTTCCTGATATCGAGAGCCGATTTTCTTGTTTAAGCGAACTTGCACGTGAGACATGAATGGGTGGGGCGAGCGACTTGGAATTTCTATCAAAACCACCAAAAGTTTCAGCACGCTTTGGAACAGTTGTGGATGAACTTGGGTGCTGAGTCTCACTGTTGCTATTCATGTCAGAATCGTATAACAGAGCTGTCAAAGAGCTCGCTACAATGTGAAATAAGTAAGAATAGTCTTATTTTCAGGGGTAATTAGAACACTACGAATTTTCTAAATCAAGATGCTATAGTGCCTTCAGGACTTTCCTTGACCAATAGCTGTATGCTACTGTTATAAATGGCCCATAATTAGGTTTTGTTTACGCTACTTTTAGCCACTCACACTAAAATACAGTAACCATATGCAAACATAAAGTCACAAACGAACCTTCTGTAATCGCCTTTTCCAATGTTTCTCTTAAATAGAAATACTTCAAAATTAGAGGAGATGTCTTGAAATTTCAAATACAAATTAAAAGATAAAAAACATGAAGAAGACCAAAAAAGAGGCTTTTAATAATATAATTTTGCAGTCAACAAATAAAGTTGATAAGGTATAATCTATAATAACAATAATACTAATTGTTTTTACACGAGGTATACCTTGAGCTAACAGAAACACGAAATATCAAATCGAAATAAAAACTTAACGCTATAAACGAGCGCTGATCTTCCAAGTATTCGTGTTTTAACTTCTGAGTCTAGCCCTTCAAATATGTTTTCAGTTGTTTTTTGAAACTATTTTGGGTAGGTAGCTCACGTAGCACAGCAGCAAGTAAATCATTCCAAGCCTTCAGGGCTGAGTAATGAAATCCTTTTTTTGCAAATTCAGTCTGATATCTCGGTATCTGCAGATCTTGACAATGCCGTGTATTATATTTCAATAACCAGGATCTTGGGAGGAATTTGTTTAAAAATTTTTCTGGGCAAAGCTTGTTCTTAATTTTATAGGCCATGATGTCCCTATCGCAACGGATGATATTCTCTACATTTAACCAGGAACGAGACCAATTATCTTTAATCTTTGCCTTTTCAATTATGAAGCAAGCTCGATTTTCAAGACGTTGGAGAGCTATTATCTTTGATCTGTTCAAGCTACCCCAAACAACATCACCATATCGCAAACGACTTTCAAAAAGACCATAATAAACACAGCAGCGCAAACTAATAGTAATCACAGAAGAACAGAATGTCGTCAAATATATAAGTCTAATAAACACCATATGTGTAATGAACATCCTATACACACTTCTTTATAGCAACAATCTCTGCCAAAAGTCTTGGAACACTTGCGTTATTTCTACTGCTCATTTAGTAGTCTCCCCCTCTCCCCTTCAAAACAATGTTGTTAAATACAGTGTTGAAAGGTACAGAAAAAGCCGCTATGCTTGCAGACCCTTCTCTGACAAATAAACACTTAATTCAACATTGTTTTTAGGGGGAAGGGGATTTCCATCGTTCGACATGGATAAGAAAATCATTTTTATCAGAAATTATGCATTAATTAATTGGTGTTCCAAGGACTTTTGGCAGAGACTGAAGGTCGTTTATAAGAAAGTAGTACATAACTGCACAGAAAATTTCAGTAGTGGATGTTTGAGATCAAAGTACGTCGATCATAAGCTCATATGTATCTAAACTCGTATTATCTACACATAAATGCTACATATGTCATGTTGGCTATTCGTCAACTGTCTATCTTCTATTATTGAGTAAGACTTATCATGGCTTCAAGTGAATATCAAGCTCCGTCAATTTCTATTATTGCACATACCCAACACATCGGAACATCAAAGATATTTGGTAAGAAAGTCTAAGGAAGTCTTGCTGCTGGGATCACAAAAGGCGAAAATTTTCAGAACTGGATTGAGAAAACTTTTTTATAAAAAAGTGTATCATATATTTCTAAGAATGTGTATAGCATAAAAAACTCTTACCTTCCCTCAAGCACGTCAGTTGCTGTCAACTCCGAATTTGAATTCTATGAACAAAGAAAGAGAGGTAACTGAATGTATACTAGCAAACGAAGAATGGTTATTATGACCTACTGGGCCTAATGGCGAAATAAACGGATGAATGACAGGCTCAACGAGTCACTGATGTACTGAATGAATTAATGAAAAATTGGGTGACGTAGCTAGACAATTCAACGCGAGGTTTCTAAATGATAACCCAAAGAGAGGCCACTACTTAATAAATGTGTGCAAGAAATCAAAGAGTAATAGCAGCAGGTTAAGTTATTCAAACCTTTGACGTAGATCCTATTTTTTCAATTAATTCCTGCAAGAGATGGAAATAAGATGGTGTGAATATATCACATACTACAACCATATAATGAAATGGAAATAAGAGATAACAAAATGAACTGAAAGAAGCAAAAACAGATAGAATACAATGAAAACAGAGAAAAGAAAACAAACAAGAGGAAATAACTAAAAAAATGAAAGAAAAAGAAGAATTTAAAAGCAAAATACCTTCATTTCCACAACCAGTTTGTTCTTCTCAGCGATAAGATTAACAAATTGATAATCAGCTACTTGCAACTTTTCTGTAAAAGATTGACATCATAAGAAGTGACTTTAGATTCTCAACAATCATAAATTAAACAGTTAAAAGAGAAAATCGACAAGACAAATCAATAATAAAAACTCTGTACCCATGACTTCTTTTAAACGAGACACTCTTGATTCTTCCTCTTTACGCATTTCTTCCTCCAAATCTGACTGAAATTCTTCTAGAGGATGCAAAGGATGGATTTATGTAATGCATGAACATATGACGTAATACATGAGCATATAAACATAATACGTAGTACCTACATGAACGTATGACAAAGAATAATCTGCAATAACACGGAACTATGGGTAAGTTGCAACGAGCCTTACGTACTATGACGAAGCAATTGAAGGGTGAACTGACGAAGGAAGGTTGATATTGTGGTCGAATACAAAGAAAAAAGAAGCTTCATGTAAAACGCATGAACGGGTGAATATGACAATATGAATATAAGAAATTTCAAATTGTCAGCTACCTTCGTCATCTGGCCTATTTCTAACCGCTTCAGTGATCATATGCATCCACCTGAAAATGGTTTGAAAAACGTCAGAACTTATTACTCGAAAACAATTTATAAAATAATATTCCAAAGAATGTGTGTGGATTGTATATTATTGAAGGAACGTAATTGAAGACTGTCCCGTTCTTCTAACACAATTCCAAATATAAAAGCCTGTTCATATACACTTAGTGTACATTCATTTTACTCGCCCCGTGTCCTTTCTGCATGTTTAGCCGCCTTATTTTTAATATTCTATTGTTTCCCATTTAGGCTATAAAAGCCCCATTTTGATCTCATATCTAACTGATGATGGGAAATGTATGACTCGAGATGTCTTTTTCAAATGGTAGTGTCTAAAGGATTTGTCAATGTAATTTTTCGATGGTAGCGTCTAATGAAAGGATTTGTCAATGGTAGCGTCTGGGTTAATTGTTAATAGTAGTGTCTGATTTATCCATGTGATGAAATTGTAAATTGAAATTGACTATGATTCTCGCCGTGGCCCTTTTTCTTCAAGAAAAGCAGGTGTAGCAAGAGATGATTTGAGTTTGATTCCTAAAATGCTCTTTATCATGTTTTGTACTTAAATAATGCAAGCAACTAGAGGCAACAGTTATATGTAAATAACAACAATTGCAACTTTATAACTTACTGGTCCTTGCTTTTCTGTGAAGGACAAACCAGTTCATACATTTCTGGTCCTTCATTATTGACAAGAAACAGCGAGCATTTATCTATCAACACAAAAGGAGAAAAATTGGTAACATAACTAAAACCAGCGTATGGAGAAGAAACAGTGTACAAAAAGTTTATAGCAACTCTTGTAAGGTTGCATTGGCACGTACAGAAATAAGGTTGGGGATATGAAGTAATAAAAAACTGATAAATAAGAATATAGAATAAGAGAATTTTAAAAATAAGACATGAGAGTAAACTTCAATAGAAGAGCCACGACGAAAAACATACTGAGATCTTTTTCTATTTAATCCGACATTTTCAGAGTTCGAGATGACATATCAATTTTTAGATGACATACCAATTCTAAGGTGAGATACCAATTTTAAGATGACATACCAATTTTAAGTCATAACCATCGAAGACATAACCGTTGATTTATCGACTTAAGACATAACCGTTCAAGACATAACCAAAAGACTTAACCTAGGACGTTTCGAGACAATACCTCTCATCATCAGCTGTTGATAGAAAGGCAATAGGGGCTTATTTTAGTCCCCTAGGGTTCTTAATCACGTATTCTTTACCTATGTAGATTTAGCCTGTTTACCATAGTTCCCTTGTTTGGATAGTATATTTTCCCTTATTTAGGCATTACTAGCTATCTCCTCGGTTTATAAATATTTCCATATTTAGCCATTTATTTGATATTAATTCTCCCCTTAGATTATCTCCTCGTGATTCCCTTATATTTTCCCTTGATCTCCCACTTGTTTTTCCCATTTCTAACTCTCTATATAAACCCCTATTGCCTTTCTATTAACAGCTGATGATGAGGCATGTTGTCTCGAAACGTCCTAAGTCAAGTGTTTTGGTTATGTCTTAAAATTGGTGTCATTTTAAAATTGGTATGTCATCTAGAACTCTGGAAATTTCGCATTAAATAGAAAGATCTCGGTATGTTTTTCGTCGTGAATCTTCTATTGAAGTTTATAATCCAGCTGTGTTTTCCAAGAAGCATTTCGATATGAGAGTAATTTTTAACGTTCTGAAGTTCTGGACCCTGAGCAATTAAAAGTATAATACAGACCGAAATTTCAAATCAAATCAATCATAATTTTACATCCAGAGCAAGGACCATCTCTACAAATTCCGAAAAATCCCAGCACAAATTTGACCAGACTTTTCTGGCTCCACACTTGAAAATATCTCCAAATTTAACTACTAACTTGATACAAATCCTTGGTGTAACCAACAACAGGCCATCATAATTTTACATGTAAACACCAAACACAAATTAACACAAAAAGCTTATGACATATCAGAAAAAAAATTACTAGTAAAAGAGCAACAAATTTATTCACAACTGGAATTTCAAATGGACAGGCTATAAAAGTAAAAGCACTATAGTCAAAGAGAAGCTAAGAAAAAAGGAAAAGATGTTGATACCTGTAGCAACCTCCCTTGCCAAAAGACTTTTGAGATAAATGACAGGTGGCTTACTGTCAACAGATACAAGACTATATCTCTGGTCTTTCTCATGGCAGAAGAAAATCTTATCAGCTAGAAGAACCGCCTTTACATCTGAAAGAAATGAATAAGATAATCAAGAAAAAGTTGATACTTTAAGTCTTAAAAGCAAAAACTGAGAAATAGCAGCAACAGCAACTACTGCAGGATTAGTTCCAGTGCAGAAAGCAATAAACCTAAAATCTCTGCCAAAAGTCTTGGAACACTTGCGTTATTTCTGCTGCTCATTTAGTAGTCTCCCCCTCTCCCCCTCAAAACAATGTTGTTATATGCAGTGTTGAAAGGTACAGAAAAAGTCGCTATGCTTGCAGACCCTTCTCTGACAAATAAGCACTTAATTTAACATTGTGTTTAGGGGGGAGGGGATTTCAATCGTTCGACATGGATGGAAAAACCATTTTTATCAGAAATTACACATTAATTAATTGGTGTTCCAAGGACTTTTGGCAGAGATTGAAGTTAATGCTATCCTACAGATGTTAGATTGAATTCCACTGCTAACCAAAAAGTCTTTCAATTAACGTTTTAATTTTAACATACCAACTGGTTTTGACCTTCCTTTCCACACAAGGTTGCCTTCGTGTATAAGGATACTTCTTTTCCCAAACAATTTTGAATTCTAAAGAATATAAGAGAAACAAATAACAATGAACAAGGGAAAGGAAAGAACAAAGTCAAAAATATCGTAGAAAATTATGAAACATCCCAGTTTTTAAAACGAAAGAAAACACACCTTAAATGTCCCATTTTTGTATTGAATTTCTCCTCGCAGATCGAATTTCTTTTTCATGTCACGAAGTTGCTGAAAAAATATTAAAGAAGATCAATAACTAAAACGCTTGTCTTGTTAATTAGCTTTCAACGCTCTGCATAAATAAATGAACAAGCTTTTAAGCATTGGGAAGGAGAGACAGGGTCAGCGAACTGTGGGGACTTAACCCCATTTACTACAACGTACACTTACCCCATTTACTACAACGTACACTTGTTAAGATTTATAATAACATGAAATAAAGACAACATTCAAAAAGTTAACATACTTGCTGCTTTTCATAGTCTCTCACGGCATCATCAACTGCCATTAGAACATTCTAGAACGCAATCATTGCATTGCATTTATTTGCGCTGATGGTAACGGTATTTCACAAAAAAATAAACAGGAATAGGAGGTAGGGGATCCAGCCCCAAGTTGGGCAGGCAGGCCATTAAACTCAGACAATTGCTTTAGATAAAGAGGCAGCCCGTAAGGTAACTAAAATAAATTCATCAAAGGATGAACACTTGAAGATCTCTTACACCTATGCATATTCACCACTGTCGGGAATTTTTTCAACTGTTTTCATAATTTTCTTGTTCATTCAGGAGGGAAGTTTCGATCCCCATGAAAATGCCCTGCAGATTACCATTTCCCCCCAACTTAGAGTTCGCTCACTCCAACACTTTCAGCCTATTGAAATTAAATGCATAAATAGTGAACTACAATTCCTCTACAAACTGGAAAATTTATTTACCATATTGAAAGGATGGCCTAAAGTTTACCAGATACCTACACAACACTACACCGGTAACAGGTACTTACCTTAACCAGTTTGATGGACTTTTTTACGTTCTCATAATCGCTCTTTGACTCTGTTGAGGTCAAAATGCATTGTAAAAACAAAAAAGCCACACAAACTTCTAGAAAACAAACTATGATTTTGCAAGAAGAATGCATTAAAAGATATGCAATTCAGAATAAGTCTCCTTCCTCAGTAAATTATTCTCCAAGAAAATAAGTAAACAAACAAGATATCCATTTTCTTGGTAAACTATGACATGAAGAAGCACTAATAATTTAACATACATCATTAATGTTGACATTTAAACTACCTTTGGTTGCCTTCAGGATTGCTTCAAACAACAGCGGGTACTTTGTTAATCTTTGCGTTGCCAGGGTAATACATTCTGGTATTGAGAGACGTCTTACCCTCTCGTTGAGCATGCATTTCTGCGCAAGTAAAAAGGTCAGGGTAAAGCTGGATATTTCACATCAAGAGTGCCATCAGAATAAATCTCGTTAAGGCTACATGAATTAAAAAATATTTGCAAGTAGGGTGCGCATTTCCTTTGAGACAGACATAGGAATTGTTATTCAACAAAAGAGGCAGGAAAGGCTAAAAGGTTAAGTAAATAGCTTAAGGGGGGATAAAAAAGTACATTTGGTATTAATCCTTCCCTCAATTCCACAAACTACAATGCCATTGGGAAAGCCAAAGAACTTTCCTTCGCAAAATTGAAAGACATGATTGAGTGTTGTGTATAGTGTCATAATGGAGAACTTCAATAAATTTGGATTAGAGTAGCAGTTTCATTCAAATTTACAGTTCATAATGATGCTCTACATACCCTGACAAATATTGCAAATTTCTTATCGGCCATTAACTCCTAAAGCAAGACACAAAATAGGATTGCCCAACAATGTGAAAACTAGAATCAACTCTCATAATCAGTAGATATATAAACACACTATTACGCCTAAAACCAAGACCTGAATTCCTTATGTTTGTAATCAATACAATTAAATATTGCAAAATCTTTCAAGAAAGGGTTTAATGATTATTACATGGTTCTGGCATTGACTGCCCTCCTAACAGATTAAATCACACATCTGAAAGTGGACACAACTGTCCTTGAGAATCATGTTAGCAATTGTTTGACTAGCTACCCAATTAAAAATGAGAAGAATAGGAAATTTAAATCAAGCTCTAGTTGAAAGGAAATGCTACCTTATACAAAGCAACAGCTTGCAAATGTCTACTGCAAAAATAGCCGTATACTTCTTTCATCCGATCACCATTTATCCCACCAAACTATGCAAGAAAAGATTTGAAAAGGATTGAAATCATTCAAAAGAAAATAGTATAAAACTAAAAGGATTTTTGCATGCTAGTTTACCTATCCTTGCATTTCATTGCAATCTGCCTATTTTCAGCGAAACATTAGACGAGTGTAGTTTCTCTTCTGCTTGACTGTATGTTACCTTACCATCAATATCTTGACAACTTGCACAACATTAACATGATAATAATCAAAAAGCAATAACTACTCCATGATCTTTCGAGAAACAATTGAATTTATACCTGGTCTACAAGTATGTCTCCAACTTCCTCAATAACATTGTTATTGCTTTCGGTCTGTCGCCGCTTCAGCATGTCACAAAATGTTCCTGAATGAGGATGAAATACTTATCAATAACAGATTTATCCAAAAGAAAACAAAGAAAAGGAGACAAAGTTTTGGTTGCATATTCCCCAAATGGGTCCATGATAGCATTGCCTTAATTAAGGGAACGAAATTCTCTAAGAGCGTTACACCTTCACCAAAATATTTCTAGATACTAAGGAGAAAGCAGTTTACGATCATCCTAAGCTAACTTACAAAAGATCAGTGAATGGATCAATTTCATGTGACAGATATTGACCAAGAACCCTGTCCTTCTGCGTGGCAAACTCATTTATGAAGTTACAATGAATAAAGCTGCGGTAGGCTAGCATTGACATAATGAGGGTTTAGATGCTTTCATTTTAGGTTGTGCTACTAAAATCGGCATACCGTTAATTTCAAGGAGGTCATCAAGTCTTGGAAATAAAGCTTCAATGGTTTCATCATCCATTCCCAATTCTCTCCTAAGTCCCGCCGAATAGATCTGAAAAAGAACACATTTCTTTCCTTAACAGAAAAACTAAATAAGAGAAAGCTAAATGGACTAATAAATCGGTTGAAATGATTTCGATAACATCAAACAAACAGTGGGCAAAGGCTGCAGATTCAAGAAATCAGAATGGATATGCAGTAACGTAAATTGATTAACAGAAAAGCATGCTTGTAGTTCTTTTTCTAATCCTTCGGCTGATCATTCATATTGGAGATTTAACATTGAATCAAAATTGTAACTTCAAACAAGACAAAATCCTTTCATACATACCCTTGACACAATTTTAAGCGTTCGTACATAGTTACTTTCAGTATAAATGAGCTCTGCAAAACAGAAACGGCAATTAGAACCTTTCATTGAAGCACACTACATAAAAAAATGTTGATAAAGAAGTAGGAGAGTTTGAAGGAAAAACGAGACAACTTACCGTAGATGACATCCTGTCTTTTGATATCCTTAGCATGAAGCTTTCTATGCACTTTTTTCTCGACCAAATCACTCCAAGTTTCTGGTTCATTCTTTATATCCAAATCGGAATCATACTACAAATCAACGTTGAATCGAAAGTTAAAAGGTATATCTATTAGTCAATTTGTATAATTAGCGATTAAAAGGTATCATTTATGCAAAAGATACGCCTGAGATGAATTAGGAAAGAGATCATCTGCGATTTTTCCATACCTGAGAAAGATCGTCCACGTTAAATGCTGAAAAATAAAGAAAACCACAATCATCAGAAATTCAACTTGCTCCTTGTGAAAACATCACTGTCTTTCAATGCATAAGGAGGATTACCCCTACCAAGAGGGATTACCCTACTAAGCGGGACTCCCCTACTAAATTCAGTAACTATTACGATCATAACAAATGACAGCAATTTTAAAATGTGGCTAGGCTCCAAAATACACACACAACTGTACAAAAAGGCTACGTAAGTATTTGCAGAGAGGTAACCCAAATCAATGCATATCGTAAATATTCATGGGTGGTAAAGCATAAATTGAGACTCAATTGGATCAACACAAAAAATGGCTAAGAGGTAGATTTGATTAAGGAAAGCGAATTACGAGTAAAGCAAAAACCACTCTTTGTTTTGTAGAACAAGTATCTCAAGAAAAATATGATTAACTTTAGATACATTGTCTTTGTTAAGGATGGGCTCCCTCATGCTTTTAACACGTGCATTTAGTGGGCAGCGCTTCCAGTAGTCGCGTGTAATTTTATTTGAGAAAAGCAGGCCTATCAAGCAGATTCCCTACACTGGAGAACACACCTAACGTTTCTCATAGCACCTTCGTTCTAGTTGCTGACGCGAAAGAGCGTTCAAAGCTTAACTGCTCTCAATATGTCAACAAAGTGTATAATTTTCTCAAATCTTCTCAGGGGATCATCCATAAAGGATGTCCGCGCATTATTGCTAGTTTTCAATCCCTTTCCTCCCGTCCATGCCTGTCCGCTTTTTGCTTAACAGCCCCCTTCCCCTGTCCGTTAGGACACTGAGTTGGAAGAGAAATAAAGAGCTGCAAAAACAATGGAAAAATAACAGCTCTATAAAAAAGATATGCATTCTGTACTTATTTCTTGCTTGTCTCTTTACTTCTCAATCTTTAGCGACACAGGAAAATAATGACAAAATGGCTTTTAAATGCCCTCTCCTCTCTAAAAGAGATCACACAGAAAAGGATGCCCACTTTCAACTAAACCCCTTCTCTCCCCTGTCCACTTTCACCCATATTGTTACTAGCCCACTCCCTCCCCCCAAGGTAGGTACATACTTTAAGGATGCCCCTAACTACAAAAGAGCAAGGATAAATGGGTGTTTTGAGTCAATAAGTAACTTCTACACTCACGAGCAGCAGCAACTTCTTCGAGGTTCAATGAGCCGAGCGATGAGCTTAGAGTACTGAAAATAGAAAATTGATCATGAGTCGTGTGATCGCGAATTAAATATTTCTAAAAACAAATTAAAAGCATCAATTAATTTCTAGCAGTGCAAAACTACAAGCTTCGTCGAAACCATGGGCCAGGAACCTATCGCTCGCGAGCCAGATATGACTTTTGATGACTAAATCTGTCTCACAGAAAAGCTTTGCTGACATTTCTTCAAAGTTGACGATATCGGGTGATGCCGTCGGAATTCACAAAATATGCCTTATGAAAAAAAACACACCCCGAGATTCACAATACTCTGAAATTGTAGCTAATACTAAAAAAAATTCATGAATTTAGTTACATTTACTATTGAAAAATGTTGTATGGTTCTCATATAAATGTGCTTCAAAATATAGGGTTTTACATGGCTGTCTCAGCTGAAAGGGTTACCGATCACTTGTTTACGCTTTTACAACACCAGGAACATCCTGGTCTACATCACCCGGAACTTCCAAACAAAACAGCTCTAAGAACTGAGAAGTTTAAATAATAGTCTAAGGAAATTCAACAATTGAAAGTGCAGCTTGTAAGAATCAGCTAACAGAACAACACCCAAATGCCAGCCTTGTTATCAAGTCACAAGTGTTCTTCGAGCTTACTTCATTCTAAGTTTCTAATGTATCAATATACCTCAATTTTAAACTACGATCTGCGGGAATTAACTAAAATGTATGGCGTACTTTATTCAACTCATTACTTACAAATGTTTTGAAAGAGACTTTGGAAGATTATACTTTAAATGGGATTACCTTGTCAGGTTTGAAGGTTGTTCAAGCCCATCAACCATGTCATATTCGTGTATAGTTCTGCATAGAGAAATGAACAGGTAAAATTATACGGCAGTAACAAATCCAATCTAATAAACAAATCTACCATAAAAAAAAGTTTGAAAACAATAAGAAAATTATAGGATATATTGACCATAGTCTATGAGCTATCATAGAGGGAAAAGCCAGTACGGGTAAGAAGTTGAGCATAATCTTGACTGAAAAATGGATCTGCTTGGATAGAGAAAGAAAATCATCTGAAGAAATAATAGATAAAATAAAATGTAACAACAGATAAAATGTAATTAATAAGCAAGAGATACACTTCTATCTCAACTATTCCATAAAAATGAAGAGAGGCAGCCCAGAAGTTAAACTTGCCACTATGTGTATTCAATTTACAATATAAAACCGAAATACATGTAGGCTATACCAACATAAAGTCCTAACACGACCAAAGATGATATACAAGACGAAAGTGGAAGCTGGTAATTTTAACAACATGTGGTATAGCTTAGAAAAGATAACAGAAAATGCAAATGAAGGATTGAATTTCCAAACAAGATATTCACGCTGAATATGCTACGTGAGGAAACAGGATTCGGAGAGAAAATGACAAAAGAACTTCTGCCAACTGGTGCCATGTTGCGTCATTGTATGGTTTTACCAGGCAGCAAATAACTCCAATGCAATAACAGGTAAATAAATAGTATACTAGGAGTAAATATTAACTAGGGGGTTTCTCTTACCGTCTATTTGCAGTGGGAGAGGGTCTGCCACGCCCAGATCCTTTGAGATTATCCATTGAGGCAGAATGAGAAGGGGCCGACCCTGGTTTACCCGCTGATGATCCACGTGCAAACATCTTGCTATCGGATCCAAGTGAAGTAACCTAACATAAAAACAAATAAATATTTTTACAAAGGAAAAAGCTCACCAAAATTGCAAAAACTATTCAAAATTTATCAGATCATAAAAATTTGAAACAACACTGCTCTGACTTTACTGGCTGATAAGGATCCAGTCGAAAGAGGGCCGAATAAAGTACCCAAGGTGGGCAGCTTAGCTCAAAAGACCTTGACTTTCTGACTCTATATATTTTGAGATATACTAGGGAAGATATTGGGACATACTGGGAAATATATTGGGGCAAGTTATTCCGTAAGTAGAGTTGAAGTTCACAAACATTACAAAGCGTAGGCGGCTATTTAAGTATTGCCACTCCTTTCTTCATTACAGGATCTTCAAGCACATTTCAAGCATCAAAACATCGTCAATCAAACCAACTTCTCATAATCACTGCTACTAGTTGATTCTGATAGCTTCTAACGGGGGTGGTTGGGGGTCAATGACAAAAATTTGCAGCTTCTTTTTCTGCCTTGAACTTCACTAATATAATCTTTTTAAAACAATGCATAACTTTCACTGAGCTGTAACATTCTCAATTTTTTATTTTGATTCTAAAACGCTCTTTACTCCTTGAGCAACAGAAGAGAAGCTTCGCCTGAAGACCAAAGGAAACCATTCCAATCTTTGTTTAGGTGCCTGCCATTTATCATAAACACAAAAGAGGAACAAAGCAGAGCAATAAATTTAATACCTACAGTATAAAACTGAATCTAAAAAACTCGAACAAACAAAAAATATAATTCTTAAGAAAGCTTCTTCTAGATTATAAAGTGTGTATGTTGTCACGACATGAAACCAAACAACAAGATCTCAGAAGTACAGAAGGAAATACACGCATATAATATTTGGGATAGTGCAAATGAAAGGATCTACAATGGTGGAATTTCCCATTTATATTGAGAGGAAGCTTTTAACATTCGAAACCACATAAATTAGATTGTTGATGGGTGAATTCACTGCATACAAAAGCTAAAAAGACTTTATTCCCAGGATGTAGCTATCTTTTAATTACGACCATTGAAAGGCAAAATAAATTTCAATGAGTTTTTGTTCGCAGTTATTTGATTACGATAGACTATGCCATATAAATCAACCCAAATTGAATATCTAACTTGAATGAGTGCATTTACAACATTCTAGCAGGAGCAAAACAACCCGCCTCTTCTACATAAAGCTCCCTCTGCAAACTTCCCAGATGGCAAAGGTCAAGTCTGCATTTGCCATCCAATTCATGACATGGTTAGTAAAGACAAAACACAAATAAATAAAAGAACGGTTATGATATTCTTCACAATAACCCCAATCATATATGAGGGCATTCACACATTACGTAAGGCTAAATCTACCGTTTCTGAGATCCCCCCTTCCCCCAGTCGTAACGCTCCGTACTATAGCTCTCCATATGAATTAAACAATAGCGTAACAAATCAAGGAACCCCCATCCCCCTAGAGGCGCTACATAACGGGTGAAAAATCCCTATGGCATATGAAGGCATTGAGGCCCATTTTGTACAAAGTATGAACTGGAGGTCTGGTGTGCCAGTTAAGGATATCTTTGTTGGAAGAAAAACACTAGAAGGCATAGACCAAGGGAAAGCAGTGTGACTATGGAACAACATAAACATCTCCACAGCACAGGGGCGTGCTTGTGAGATTCACACAAAATATGAGAGCTATGCCATTTAATTGTAGTTCACACCTCAGTGCCACACCAAAAACCCACAAATTCTAGAGCTGGGGTGTCCACCCAGGAGTGTGCAACATCATCTCAAGGGGTGCAAGAAGCGCCAGACAAATGACAGGGAGTTGATCTGCTTACTACTCTCTTGCAGCCTTCTGCAATGTATGTATTGTAGGGGGTGCGAAGTCAGGGCAATCTTTTGGTGGTGCACAAGTAAAAAAGGATAGAAAGCACTGTTCTAGAGTGTTGCATCTTTTCCAAATTGATGGAATTATACAACAAGCAAAACGCCTAAAAGCTTAAAAACGATGGTTTGATACTTCAATAGTTAAGCATGATCTTCTGAAACAAATTCATCTTCCTTTGAGGGCTTCCACTCTTTACACAACAATATCTGTCCCTTGTTCTGTGCATCCTCTTTGTAGGAGTCTCACGTGATCACTTTGGAATTTTTTTCAATTCGACATACAAACTGCTGAATACGATCATAATTACTCAACGTTAAACGTACCAAAAAAGAACTGACCACTATCGAGTGAAAGACAAAGATAACGAAAGCGTGATAGAAAAGGTAACTATGAAAAGGGCACTTTGTTTTTCCTGAAAAGGGCAGGGGGCGTAGACCCCAGGACACCGTAGTAGCACCGTTACAATTGTGACCCGGATGCTAGTTTTATCACGGTATATACACTAAGGCCTGGTTCAAACGCAGTGCTCTTCATGTGCCGAACTTAACTCTTGACTTAAGCACATGAAGAGCACGGCATCTGAATCAATTAAGTTCGGCAATTTGAGTTTGGTAAGGCAAGCCATACGATGGTTCGGCAGTGCTTGCCGTGCAGCACGACACTAGCACGGCGTTGATTCAAACGCCGTGCTTTTCATGTGCCGAACCAAATGCATGATTTAATATAATGTATTCTCATTGTTGCACATGTTGAGTTAGGCTAGAATTTCCACGCAAAACTAAAGCGTTATTCGATTTATTATTCCACAACAGGATACCGTTGAATGGAATGTCAAGCACCAATTTGTAATGCATTGGCAATCGAAGACCCTGGCTTAACCGAGATATGTAGAGCCGAGTGGATCAAATGAAAGATGTAATTTGAAAAACTATGATGTTGTTTCTGTCCACTATGATTATGGTTGGAATGAGGGGCGCAGCCATAGTGGGTACGGGAATGCCCCCCAAATTAAGCTTGTCGGCATATTTGCAATACATCAGTAGTGCTAGTCAACAAATTTAGGAAAGTCTCCTTTGTCGAGAAGTTAGAACTGTCACCCCTCCAATAATTTGCCTTGGCTACGGCCCTGGTTGGAATCATGGAAACTTGTTCATTACTTCATGTAGAACATACAGAATATTTAACACGGCACATTAAGTACGGCGTTTGAATCAGTTGCCGTGCTTATGTCGAGCTATCGTCGTGCCAAATTAAATTAAGTTCGGCACATGAAGAGCAAGGCGTTTGAACCAGGCCTAAAAAAGACATGACTCAATGTATTTTAAATTACACAAAAAAGAGCGAACTCCTTGAAACAGACAATCAAGAACGTTGATTGGAAATTTAAACCATAACCACAAAAGACAGTCTAGGAGGGTAAAGAGGTCAAAAGACAGCTCTAAATTCTTCGAACATCTATCAAATTAAATGGTAACAAAGAACGTTGCTCGTAGCCAACAATTAACAAAAGATGGGAACCAGTTTCGTTCGAAACAACTGGGCACAAAATCCTGGCTGTCCATGGCAGTGAAACTGCTAATTTGATGAGAAGAAAAAACCTTATACTACACTCTCTTTTTTAAAAGAATACCTAACTGTTTTCCGAGCCTTGATATTCTTAAATATGTTAGATTTTGAGCCTAGAATTATTCTTAAATTATTCTTAAATATCAAAGGCTTAAACTCGCCTAAACATTTAAGGAATACATTCCAATCTTTGTTGGTGTTGTGCTACATCATAAAACGTATATCTTGTATCGATGATGCAAAAGTATATCTGAAAGCAGTATAACAACTAGGATACAAAAAATTCTTATGTCTTGATGAAACTTGAGCATCGCATTATTCTCAAATTATTCGTAAAATTTCAGTAATTTTGAGCTTCAATATTCTTATAAACTTTATTCTTATAAAAAGAAGAGTGTAAAGAGTTAATCAGCAGCTGGGATGTGCATGATTAAGGAGTCTATTACCCGAAAATATAGTATGTGATAGTCATGATGCCCAAGATCACAAACGATTTTCTGGCGATTTTTGCTGTTTCTGTCATTTTTCATCAAACGGACCAGATTTTTCCAAGTAACGTGCTTCCCGCGCGTGGATTTTCCAAACTACATTGCAAATGCTCCTTGATCTGGATAGCAACGGGTATTGGGTACCGGAAAGCAGGACTACATAGCAACCAAGTTCCTGAACAGTACCGAAAATTGCATCACAAAAGCACTAATACGTACCTTCAATGAACAAAAGTGAAACCACTGATTAGTAGATGAACAGCACAGATAGGATACAGGCACGAATTGGAAAGACAAACATGCACACCACAATCAAGATAAATGGCCTACTGGTTTAAGAGACGCCTCCTTACAATAAAGTCAGCAGTACAATTTAAAGTCTAAAGACGTATGTTCTGCCAGTTTATAAAGGTTGTGGACCACCAAGATCTTAGAATCAAGAACCTTGCTATAAAACGAACCAATCACTCTCCATGTGGTAATAACGGTTTTGAGATCTCGTACGGGTCAGGCAGTGGCGTAAATGATGTGGGTTGGGGTTAGAATAACTCCTAAGGAGCCCCAATCTTTTGAGGCACGAAAGGGCCCCCCTGCAATTTTCAAGAGATAGACATTTTGTATTATTTGAAGTGAAAGTAGGATGGGACCCATGGACGTAGCGACCGGATGTGTGGGGGTGTAACACACCCCATACTCTTTGACTTGCGATAAGGTCATTACATCGTCAAAATAAGGTAATTTTGATGAGTTGACAGTTACATAAACCTTGTACAACAGTTGAAAGAACGTATAGTTAAAGGAAGTATTTACTGTATTTGCAAAAACCAAGATCAAAAAAGCTTTTTCCCGTTTTCTCGGGACCTTCATTTTTCCTCCGGACCAACTATGGTGGGCCCTATAATAGACACCAGATACGAGAACAAAATGCACATTGAACCTGATAGGGCCCCAACCTTGGTTAACTCCTAAGGACCTCAAATGTCACTGCAGACAGGGAACAATTAAATCACTGCTAGGAAGTACCAACACTATAAACAACTGTGAAAACATTTCTGGAGCTACGAATAAAACGATTTCATGTAAAAACTCGCTTATTGAGTTGCCCAAATCCGACAATCATCCATTCTACAATATCTTTTTCCAACTACGCTACTATATTCCCCTTTCGATTCTAGTGAACGCTGTTCAAAGTAAATACTAGAATACCAATAAGTATTGAAATCAATTATTAAAGCAAAAATGGCATTCCACGAAGTCACAGCACGGGAAAGTGAATGAAGAAATTGCACATTCATACATGAACAAAGCAATTCAACGGCGGAAGATTTATGATCACGAGTGTTCTAACAACCACGGCCTTCGTTTAGGTAGACTGTTTGGCGCGATAAGCCATACAAAGAATAGAAGAAACATCTGGTCCCAACAAGGCATGCACAAAAGCAAGCAATAAAAAGGAATAGCTGCACCCTAATGATGGCCCTCAGACATCCTTTTAAATCAACTGCTGTCTAAAAAAATAAATAACGCAGACTAGTAATTCGCCCGTGATCACAGCAAAACACTAAACTGAAGTCTATTTGATGTGGTCGTGAAATTGTACGATTTAGAGAAAGAACGCAACAAACACGGCCATCAAACAACGAGGAAGCCATCAAAACAAAACAAGGGTATTTTTGACTAACCATGCTGAACAGTGCCTTAAACAAACCTGTACATGATATGTGTGCCTTCTAGCTCTTTGCTCAAATTGAGTGGCATCTATAGAGGGTTGCGCTGTAAATGTGTGCCGTCTACCAATCAAACCAAGTCTTGATCCTGCTTTCCTTCCAAATAGTTTTATGTCCTTATACGAAGTAGCAGTCGGTATCAAATCATCGGACAACTGTACCGTGCTCGCTGTATTGGCTCTGGCCCTCTCAGTTTCTTGCTCATGAACACATTCGTGAAGTGTAGGGAGCGAGTAGTTTCTCCTGTCTTCCCTCATGGCTGAAAAACGGTGAAAATCGGGGATCCAGCACACTGTCCACATACCCACTGCATTCCTTCACACAACCTGCTTCATGGTCTGCTAGGCAGTCGAGCTTTCTTAGTAATTATAGGAGGAGGCAGTCGGCTATCAAGCGAAACACGTGACGATAGGATGGCCGAAAATCCTAAACAAAAACTTTGAAACTCTTGACCGCATCCGTAAATATGATTCTTGAGCATACACTCACACGTGTGGTCACGTATTTCAAAGCGAGGTATGATGAAAGTAAAATACAAAAATGATCCAAGAGAAGCAAATGAAAATCGCAAATGGCAAAAGGCACTTCATGCATATCAAGGATTTCGCCAGTAGAAAACATCAAATAACTTCTAAAATGGTCTGGGGCCCATGTGACTCGATGACGTAGCCACGGTGTTTGATAAAGCTACTAATTAGTAGATAGAACAATGGCGGGTGAAACTCAACGAACAACATGGCTATCGAGAGAGTAAACAACTTTTGTTGCTCAAAACTGAATCAGTAGGTCATAATAGAAGAAAATCTGTGAATAAGAAATTCAATAACAAACTTGAAAACTACTTCATGCGGTCTGAATCGTCCAATTTCTGAAGCGTCGAGTTTTGTTAGACAAGAGTACCAACAAGTGCTCAAGGAATCGAAATGGCACTCATCGTCACACCTACATAAATACCGCTATTGGTACGGGAGAGGAAAACCGGGGAATTATTGGAGCTTCCAATCTGAATATGCGGTGACAGCCAGCACAGAGAGAGAGAGAGGGAAGGAGGGAGGGAGCGAGGGAGGGAGGGGGGCAAAAGCGTCATTGACAGCAGTGCTATGAAGTAATAACGAACCACACCTTGCTTATTAGATATCCACCAACCCCCCTATTTTTCATCCTCAAACTTGCAGAATTAGAAAATCGATATCTGAGATAACTGAGGGGGGGGTTCACACAGTCCTCCTGTGCATCTTCATAACTTTCTGTGAATAGTCTTTGCCAAAGCAGTTCCAAACAGATAATTAAGTATTATAAAGTAAAAGATGGGGATTGGAACAATATCATTAGCACACAATGCAAACGACACCATCAACGGTCTCTGCTTATCAGCTGTCAGATCATACGTATCAGCAACTACAAACATCCTGCGAAAAATTTTTCTACATGACTCTCTAAATGCCCTAACAATACTTCATCCTATACTCCTCATGCATTTCAAAGTTAATTAGATACAACTAAGACTTCAAGTTTAGATAAAACTAATGTCGAACCAAGCTAAAGATACTAACTGTGCTTGAGGCCTTCTACGATTAACAAATCGGTTTCCATTCTGACTTTTTGTTAAGAAAAAGTCAATGTCAAAGACTGAGTCAAAAAAGTGGCACTAGAGACTACGAGAGAGCATGAATTTACAAGAGTATACATCATGTTTCTATACGTTTGGACCTTTTTCATAGGTCAGCAAATGGCGGTATACAATCGCGTCAAGTATTTGTCTATGAAGCAAAGTTGTAATTAATACAGAATTTGAGCCATTGGAAGTAGGTTGGTGTCTTATCTTTCCATTTACAAGGGTCACATTCTTTGTGACATAATCTACTATCAAGTGACATTGGCGGTGCCTCAATGGAATCACAGACATTCCACCTAAAACCATCGTATAAATTTCTGAGAAATGTCATTTCCTTTTACGTTGAAATAAACGTCCAGATAACGAGCTGAGGTAGTTAACATAGTACTTTTCTCTAATGAATCAAAGAAAATTTAAACCATTCAAGTACAAAAACAAAACGAAGCGTGACGAGAATGCAAGCAACCGCACTGGTGATACAAAATACACTTAAGTTGGTTTGTATATCCATATAAATAGATAAATTATTATTCTTCGTAAACTAAAGCTACAAAGACAAAGCTTAGAAAAATACGACTTACTGAGTTCCTTGATCCTTGCCGGAAGGAGGGCTTTTTCCCAAGAAAAGACTTACTTTCTGTAAAGGAATTGGATGCAAGTAAAGAACAGTTTCTTAAACATACTTTTTTATACTAATATCTATCACAAGTATAACTGAAAGGTTATACATTCACTGCAGCTTGACTGAAAATTCAAGTACATCCAATTTGAGAAAAACTCCTAATTATCCAGAAAGAAGTCCTAATTGTTGGACTGATGAGTAAACACTGATTAAAAAGCTGATCGTGCATTTTAGCATTAAAGTTTATAAGAAAGATCTGAATACACTCCTTTCATTTTCAGATGAAGCTGTACCTTTGACACTTTAGAATACTGTAAAAGTAATCTTAGGCTCAAAACCAGAAAAATTTAAAAATATCGAGGCTCAGAAAATAGCTAGTACTCTGATGAAAAGAAGCGTCTAAGCGACCATTCCCATAAAAAACTAACTATTAGCGGCTATCACATTTTCAGACAAAAAACAATTTTCCCCATTTTTGCTTTCATGACAAAACAGTTTCCGAGGTGATTCTGTTATGCAAACAATATTTTCTTTACTATTCTGCTGCAGGAAACAGCATTTTCAAACGATCTTTGATACCTATCTGGGTATTCAAACTACTACTGACATGTCAAAAGGGGGCGGGACATCCACAAAAGATGTCCGCACCTTGGGGGAGGTAGGGTTTAGCAACAATGCGGACAAGAGTGGCAGGGGAAGGGGGTTTAGCTGAAATTGGACATCCTTTTCCATGTAGTCTCTGTAAGAGAGAAGAGGGCATTTAAAAGCCAATTTACCATCATCTTCTTGAGTTAAAAATTAAAAATAAAGAGGCAAACGAGAAATAAGTACACTATGGGCATCTTTTTTACAGAGTTTCTATTTCTCCATAGTTTTTGCAGTTCTATAATTGTCCAACTCAGTGTCCGCACGGACAGGGGGGTGGTAGTCAAGCAAAAGTGAACAGGCATGGACAGAGGGAGAGAGGGGGTTGATAATGGCAAAAATGTGCGGAAATTCTTTATGGATAACCCCGAAGTTCACTTCCTTCAAGCACTAATCTCATTACCAAACTATAAGTAAGCTATTTCAAAAAGCCAGTTATTGCTACCTAACATACCATAAATTCTCTTCTAAGCCCCCTCTAAATTAAGTCCCCTCTCTAATAAGCCCCATCTCCAATAATCCCCCTATAACGCGTTTGAAATCAATCAGCTCCCCGGGGACTTACAAGAGAATTTACGGCATCAATGGCTCAGCCAAAGTTTGATTATTGTACCTCAGGTAACCATGGCAACCACATTGCCTCATTACTGAGTGGGCAGAAAATCTAATAACTGGGTGAGGTTAATAATCATGTGGCGCTTTTGATATGCTGGTGAATGCATATTTTCTCTTAAAAACCACTATTCTGTTCTGTAGCGTATGAACAACCAAGCTACTTTTGCAACAAAGTGATCAACATGGTCACAAACTAATACCAAAAACATGAACAATCAAATCCTAATCCCAAAGCAGATTTTAGATAAAAAAAACTGTATTAAGTCTTGAAGCACAAAATAAAAATTATCATAAATTTTAATGCAGGTTTATGTTACTACAAGTAAACAGTTGGTTTAGGTAATCTTCAAAGACAGATGCTATCAATATGATAGACAAATTCCTGAAATTAACTTTCTTACCTATTTCTACATTTGTTATCAATTTGACATACTTTATTCATATAGAACCTTATCCCCATTAAATCTTGGCAGTTGACCCCCCAATGCTTGGCAATTGACCCCCCAAAAGCATGGCAGTAGATGCATGAAGTACAAAATGATAACTTTTGGCATTCATAAAAAGTAGTGTCTACTGGATTACAAGTCTGAGAATATGAACCCCATACAATTAAAACAGCTTTAGTAGTTTTCAAAAAAATAAAGGTGCCCCAAGTGAGAAGGAAAGTCCAGATGAGACTCTGTGATGTTAACACAGGTTGTAGGTAAGCTACTCTAATGCAGTCTCAAATGAGTTTAAGTTACCTCCTCCCCACCTAAAGCTACCCCCTATAAGCCCTGGAACTGCACGAACAGTAAGCAACCATTGTATTTTCAAGCATAAAAAACATTTATCAATTCTACATAGCAAAGAGGGCTGGGGTGCATGAGAGGCATGTGCCCTTCATCATCTAAAATGTCAAATAAACTGCCCACTTGCAGCCTCCAGCTACCATTTTCTTGTTCTTTCTTTCTTGCTTATGTAAGTACCCCTCAAAATATCCCCCCCATAAACTCTCAATTGTTCATATATCTTTGCATTGCTGCATTTTTTCTAGAAAGAAATATTCTACAAAGACTAGAATAGAAAAGGTAATAAGGAAAAGCAAAAGATTTCTTAACAAACAATATATCTGAAATGGAACTTATTCACAGCAGAATTCTGTGCATTTTGGTGTGTAATGTGAACACAATGAGCTTATTATGATGGAATTTCACACAAATGCAGAACCATACCAAACAATGTGCTTTCTATGGATGCCATCTAACATCAAGAAGATTGACAGAAATTGTCTGAGATATTTTATATATAGAACCTAGACAGGCAGCATATTACAATTGCATAACTCTTTACTAAAGTTATGTCATTTCACAAAACCAGAGTAGTGGACTTAATTTAATATCTTATTTAGAGGTCTGAAAAAACACCAGTGTTGGGAAAATATTTCCCTTATCATTAGAACATATCACTGACAATACTGGCCCTAGCATGATATAAAATATATGACCTACCAATATCAACTGCCGTCAGTAACTACATCATAATTTGTACATTGGTCCAAACAACAATGTGCTTTCACTAGACTCTTTAGTAATGCAAATTAGTGTAAAAACATGAAAACCATCAAACGGAAAATGCTTTCTTATGGCATAGCAAATCTTATGAGGCCGGAAGCAACGGAGATTTCCACGACCAAGGCTTTGTTGGTCAACGGAGAAGTAACAATAACATTGTTTATGGTTGATGCGGTTTGCGAGGTGTTGCCTTCGACAATGGTCTCTAAGATTTCACTTCGTCTACAGCGACGTGATTTGCAGCTATGTCAATGGCCTAGGCACAAATCGTCATCAAAACTGTAATACATCCGTGCACAGTACAACCATGCCGATAAATCGCGAACTGTATTTGTCACTACCTTAGCCCAGTTGAATATATATGAAATGTCAATATTTGGCATACCATTAACTTTTATTGTAAAGAGTGTCGAGCTGCTATCAAATAGACCGAAAGGACAAAGAAGCGGCCTAGCAAACGTGGCCTCAACCACTATAGTCTCTAAACTTGCAATCTCCCCATCAAATCCCAGCCATATTGCAGGTATATTGCAGTTACAGCTAAGTTATGCAGCTTACTTTATATTTTACTGTGAAATTGCTTACACCTGCAATGTTGAATGAAAAGTAAAACTCCGGGAAATACATTCCATGTAATGAAAACAATACCCTCAAGGATTTGAACGTCAAATTGCTAATAATATTAATCTTTCTTGTCCTTGCTGTTGAGTAAAAGTCTAAAATCTATCTCGACCGTTTATGGAAGCACAATGCTATTCATTAGTCAACAACTACTGGTATAACATTGGAATGAAAGCTGACTAGGCTCATAACTACGGCGAACCGAAAAAGCTACATTACCACACCGTCTACAAATTATTTCCACAAAAAAACACGATAACGAACAAAGGTGTATATGTGCTAACTCTATGTTACGAATCTAAAAGACAATGCAGTTCACGACACATACCCAATAAGAAAGAAACGATTTATTCGGAGATAACTCTCTACTGTCTACTCGCCGCCATGTTTGAATGCGAAACAGCGGTATTCAACGATGCGTTGAATATTCGGCACAAATATGCATAATAAGCATAATAACCGTAAAAGGTCAAGAACCACTATTGTCCTGATTTTAAGGATTTCCTTACATTTCTTTTACACATTTGTCAATCAACTTACGAGAGAGTCGAAAACAGTGGTAATGAGATATTTTCTTTGACATATTCAAAATCTGCTAGTTCAGAAGGGAAATAGAATGCAATTCAAACGTAAACATGACGACGCACAGGCAAAAAAGCTGTTTCTACCACAACAACTCAAATTCGGGAGAGCTTTTTCCTAGTAGGCCGTAGTTGAGCAAACTACAGGCTAGCTACTCTATACAAACCTAACGCCGTTCATAAACTCACAAAGATATAAAGACAACGTGTCTTGAAGTTTACGAAGATAAATATTGCCAATACCAACCAAGACCACAATTGTCTGATTGACTTTATTAGGTGCAAGAAGGAGCGGCGTAAACACACCTCTTCTAACCGTATGCTGCTTACTGTTACCACAACAGGGAATCTCGATAGCTCTAGTCGCTTGTACGCTCCTTGGGGCCATGAAAAAATAACAAATAATAATCAAGAAGAAAGAATAAGCACTAAGACCCACCTCTGTGGCTTTTCTTTAAGGCCTATGAAAACAAAAAAGGATTAATTTCAATTTCAAAACGAACTATGCAGCCTAAGTAAACTTTGCAAATAATAAATTCTGTAAGCATCACAAGGCCACTGAAAGGACAGCTGAACTGGATGGAGAGGTGGCATTTGGATGGAGAGGTAGTATTTGGATGGAGAGGTAGTATTTGGATGGGAACGGGGTATTTGGATGGGAACGGGGTATTTGGATGGGGACGGGGTATTTGGATGGGAACGGGGTATTTGGATGGGAACGGGGTATTGGGATGGGAACGGGGTATTGATATACAGCCAATCGAGCAACACTGACAAGATCCTGGTGAATACCTCTAAATATAATTACAGCAAATTATTGAGAGGACAAGAGCCTCCTTATCACCCCTTTACCTCGAGACCTCAAGGTAAAGGGGTGATAAGGAGTGGGTGCATTTGAGCCAATAGTTCTCAAAAGCTTCTACAGCAGGACTTGATCCTAGCTCTAAAAGTTTATAAAAATTCTTTTCGTCTAAGTGAGAATTCAGTACCCCCAACAACATACAAACAGTGACATGTCAAAGGAATTCTGATTGGGGGAGGGGGTGAAGCAAAGACATTTACAGACAGGCTATGAAATTTCCCAGAAATATCGATAAGCCATGATCACTATGCTAGGATCTAACGACGATCCTACACAAAAATTGAAGGTGTAATACACCTATGCTAATTTCTATACTGAAAATAAACATTATAGTGTCGTTGGGACACTCTACGGTCAGTGATCTGTACTAGGGGTGGATGAAATATAAAGAAAATGATATTCATCCTTGAGATGAATCAATAAGTTCTTTAAGTAAGAACTTTCTTAGTTGCTTTCCTGTAGCATTTAACCCTAAAAATAAAACACGTTTAATACAAAATATGTGTAAAGAGCAATGGCAACAAATTATAAATTCCTATTTCAAAAACGACGCTAAAAAATGTTTGGAGAGTATATTTCATAGAATACGAAGGTTTTCCATTAAGGAAAATTTTGTAAGTGATATTATTTGTATTTATACAACCATTTCCATAAAAAGCTTACTATCAGGTTAGTTCCTTTGCTCTGAACACCGAACCCTGATTGTAAATAAGAACTTCGGCTGCAAACTTCAAAGGAAGTAGATTACAATGCATGTTCCCTTGATTTAATTCTAACTTGACTCAAATTCAAAGTACAAATGATCACCTTTTCAGCAGCTTCTTTTTCTTTATCTTTTGCATGCTTTTTATCCTGGAACAAAACAAACAAGTATAAAATTTTAATATTACATAGGAATGCTAAATCCCTCAAAACTAGTTACGTACAGGGTTACGTAATGACATTACTTCATCACAATGGAAGCTCAAGTCCTGTAGAAAAAATTTCTCATGCGCTTCCATTTCATCCTCTAACGAAGTCCTCTAACTCCTTGCCTCTTCGTTTGTTTTTGCGACCTGAGAAAGTCTTTACGCTTATATATACTAAAAACTAAAACTATCTGTGCATGAAATATATGATATGTTGGTCTTTTTTCAACAGTCTCCCTGACTCCCTGATTCATTTCATTTAGGTGTGTGAGACAGGCAATTTTCACAACAGTCCTGGTTGAGACAGAGCGCAGAAATTCCAAAAGTTGAAAACCATGGCCACGAAATCTATTCTTCTAACATGATACTAGTACTGTATTCACCTAGTACCAGTTGTTATCTAAGAAAGTATTCTAGAAGACAGTAGTATTCGACAGCATGAAAAGATAGGAAAATTAGATGCTGGGTTTCTGAGACTTAAGAAAGTCTGCTAGTTCATATGTATTTAAAAATCAAAGGAGCTGCGCAAAACATGACATATAGGTTATGTTGGCTTTTCCTCAAGAGCCAATCTTCTATTACTGACTAAGATTCATCACTATTTCAGATGAAGATGCAGTTTTTTCACTATCAACAAATGTACATGCTCAAAACATCCGAGCTTACATAAAGATGCTGAAATCATGAAAGAGCTAAGAACATTAAAAAACTTTCTTATAGAAAAACGTGAAAAGCAAAATGCAAAACAAAAAAAATTCGTGGAAAACCAAACGAAACTAGTGAAGTTACAAACCTTTTTTCCCTTTCTCAACAAACCAAATTTCTTCTCCTTCTTCTTCTCTTCTGTGGTTGCAGAGGTCTTTCTGACCTACAATTTACAAGCGACATATAATCATGTTGTGTTGACAGTCTGAAATTTAGTTAATGAGTCATTATCAGATTGATTGTAAAGCTACTGCTTCATTGTCATGGTTCTAAGGGAGTTCGAGTCATGGTAAGCAAAACGAGGATGGAATGGCCAAAAATCAAGAAAGGAAAATACCTGCGATATAAACAGTACAAAAAGTGAAATCAAAATAATATCATGTCATGTACATGAATGACTAGCAATGAAATACAAATTTTGTGAAGTCTGTTGAAGTGGGGAAAATGTGTACGAATATCATTTCATATTCATTATTTACTGTTCGTTTTCTACTGGCATGTCTAAATGCTAATTAAGATCAACTTACAAACTTATACAGAGCTAAAAATGCTTAGATATATATGATTCTGTAAGTTGGTCGTAATTATTATTTAGACATACTAGTAGAAAAGCAACTGTAAATAACGATTATGAAAAGATACTGGTACATATTTTCCAAACTTCAATTATCTTCAGAAAATGTAACTTATAAAACAAGGATTACTAAAACGACGTAA
Organism: Cassiopea xamachana; assembly: GCA_900291935.2. Classification (NCBI taxonomy): domain Eukaryota; kingdom Metazoa; phylum Cnidaria; class Scyphozoa; order Rhizostomeae; family Cassiopeidae; genus Cassiopea; species Cassiopea xamachana. The sequence goes on along the minus strand of OLMO02000294.1, from coordinate 6,538,851 downwards.
ACAAATATGCAAACCATTTCTGCAATTTCTGAGCTTGTACCCTCATCTGTATCAGCATCAAGGTCGTCATCCTCCGTGTCCCTAAAACAAACAGCATGCTATAACAACTGGGAAAGTACAAATCCCTTAACAATGACTGTAAGTTTAAATTTAGATTTATGAAGAAAAGCAACAGTGTATCTATTATGTAAAGGAAAAAGTAAGTAAAAACAAATCCATAAGTTGAGTTTGCCACATCAGATGGAAATTGGAAGTCACTTTTCATAGCTATTCCGAAAATACTCTGAAACTAAGTGTAAACATGTATTTGAATCAGTTTTTGCTCAAACTCAAAAGAAAATTAGAATCCACAAACGTATTGATCTGCAAAGAAGAGGATAATCATTCATCATGCTTCGTTAGCATTTATATTTTTTCAGGTTTTTCACAAATCTAACAAGCATGTAACTATGCGCTTCCCAAGCAGGTAAACCTGAATCACCAATTGCAAAACAAGAAATGTGAGCTATCCTACCTTTCAGCACTTAGTTCACTCGACGATCGTTGTCTGTTCTTCACTGAGGAATTCCTGGTGTGAGAAAAGCAAAAATTCAACAATTAGCAGCCTGACCAGATTGGCACCAAAAAACAAATTCAGAGCCTTTAATACTAATAAGAAATTATGTAATACTACTTAAAACATGCACCCAGCTGGCCAAGTGCTACCAGCTACAAATCATGCAAAAAACGTTAGCCATGATAGCCAAAGAGCCAGGTGTACATTTTCAACGTTTTCAATGGGGTGTATTGTTTCAGTTACTGTGTATTGATCTTGCACTACGAGAGTATTGTTTCTCGTGTATGGTCACGCACATTTTCCTAGGCTAGTCGCATGTTCAGACAAATAAAAAAAAACAGCCCTACGACCAGCAAGAATGAGGATTGCTTTCCATCTTTCTACTCTGGATGCTCCTACGTTGTGCATGGCATCTCTATGCGCACTTCACAATACATCTCCTGTCCCCACTGTCGAACCACTGCACAAAAACTTTGGATTTTACTGGATATGAACATAAATTCAAACCAAAGTGCACAAATTTTGTTATAACCCTTGACTGTGTGGAAGCAATGAATTTGATTTCACAGCAAAGCCGCTTTCATTCCGTGACATTTTTTACTTGTTCTTTGCTGTCTCAGTTCCAAAGCAAGGGAGCTCCTTGGCCAATTTTCATACAACATTTGGTGATTTCTGCATGGCATTTTCCATAACAACCCTCCGTCAGATGCCTAATGGTTTAAATATCAACAGGACTAACTAGTATACAGCCTACACATCTAATCCAAATGTTTGCTTAGCTGTCTGCAAGGAAAAACCAACATCAATTGTGGGTCCCATTCAGCGCTAATACCTAACGAATGTCTGTCTTGAGTGACTCTTTACGGAAATAAAAACGTGTACATAACAAAAGCAAATGGCCATGAACGATATTTAACTTCATTTAACTTCTTAGAATAGGGAGGAAGTTTACCAGAGACCCTCAAGATTTTCCTACGCAACAGTAGCTTACTGTAGCACAATCCAAAAGAGAGTATAGTGCAGCACCACCTATTATGGAGACTTCAAAAAGAAAATTATTCATTGAAGCTTTTCCAAATGAGTATTTTCAACAAACTATTTGGAGAAATTTTTACCGCTTAAAGGGCTTCACAGTTGTCCCTATTTTATCAAAACTATTTCTATAAACTGTAAAAATAGTTTCGAGATATGGGCACAGAAAACTCTTCTACCCAGAGAAGTTTCCTGGCTCTAAAATGATATGATTTTGCAAGTCGTAGGGCAAAGGACATTAATACCATACATGTAATATTTTCTTCTAATAATTTAGAGTCAAATAAATAATTGTAAATTGTCTATTCCAACTGTTTTCATAAAAACAAATACCTACAATATCAATGCTTACAAGAATAATTTTCAAAAAAGAGTAATCTCCTTTCCTTTTCACATCCTTTCAAGTTGCTACTCGCAAGACTTCACGATCAAAAGGCAATGTTAATTGATGATTTATTCACAAGAAAAGATGGCTCCTTAAATGCATGCAAACTACGCAATTAAGAAGAAAAACCTAGAACTCCTTGTACACAGAGTATGTGCTAACTTACAGGAACTGTCCACTGTATTCTGATTGGCTTCGCGTGTATTGCACATTATGCCCATTTGACGTTGTGCTAAAACGAGGAAAAACAAGTAACTATGCAAATCGAGATGGAATGAGAAACCTGGCTGAAACGAGGCATTGAATGAAAAGGATAGTGTCGGATCCTAGCAATGTCAATCAGAAGAACTTTTTGATAAAGTCTTGATCAGAAAAAGATTGCTGTTCGTACTACTAGAGTCACAGAATGTCACAGAGAGTCGCAGAGTGTCGTTAAGTGCCGTATATGTCGCAAAAATAGGCTCCGCAGTACATTGCGACCAATAGCAACTGCTGCACTGAAAAGCTGTGGCACCCTAAGACACTCCACGATCCGCGTCGCAAAGATACAAAAGTTCCAGTCTCTACAACACTCTTCGACACTTCACAACTCAGTGAAAAGCAGGCCTAACTGAGAATGGGAAATTTTGCATAAAATGAAATTATGTACTAGACTTAAACACAGTTAATTGTTGATTTTGTCATTAATATTACAAACCAACACGTTATCGAGCAGCATGTTTGTATATTTGGTTATACACGATTTAATTCTCTATGTAATTTATATTTTTGAACACTCTACTCACAGCAGCATATCGTCTATATGCAATTCATATGTTGAATCTATGCCAGAATCTCTGTTAATAGTTCTGCTGTGTTCACCAACAGTTTGCTTCTTATTCCTAAAAGTTACAAGACAATCTCTAAGACGCTTAGAAAAATAGAGTTCATATACATGGTTGCCACTGAAAATGACAGCAAATTTCTCTGGCTTTTCCCTCATTAAAAGGGTAGTACCAACAGGGAAAACTTTCGTAGGCTACACGCAATAAGAGCAACGCCTTTTATGGCACACCCATTTTACTACAAAGATGTTGAATAGCTAAAGAAACCCAAAAATATTTCCCTCACTTTCCCCTAACTTTTCAACAAGCCCTGACTTCTCCAGGTTTTTACTGAATTTCTTATAAAATGGACATTTTTCCACGTTTTCCAGGTTCTGTGGCAGCCATGTTCATGTGAAGAAGTTCAATGGGCCTACTATTTACATAAAGGATCGTATGAACTTAAGAGTAGAATTTAATAGCTGCCTACGTCCAGCAAAATTTGATATTTCTCATACATGCTGCCATAAAAATGTTAAAGAATGTATATTTACAATGAAAAGCATTATTTTTAACATTTGACAGCTACAAAATATTTAAGAAGTCTTCTAACAATTCATGGGCATCATAAACTCCAGTTTAAAAGTTTAGTTACTATAGTTTTAGTTCATTACTTTTAAGGAATCTTAAAATAAAGCTAATCAAGGTTGCTTTTAACATATTACCTAAGGACACCTTACTCTATCGTTTGGTTATTGAGTTGATTTAGCCAGGGCTGAATAGGCAGAGATGAGGAGAGACTCAAAGAGAAAGTAGAATATGACATACATCTCCCATTTTGAGACAGCCTCGTTGGGAACAGATATTTGTAACAAAAATGAAAATGAAACCAATCTAAAGTACACTGAACTGTTACAGTCCATTACTAAGAGGAAGTGAAATATTATAAGCTGCAGTATCATAACATGGAATATGCAAATTTAACTTGATTCATAAAATTAAATACTTAAATTCCTGTTTTAATCTATGACAGAAACAAATAATCATCGTAGCAATGCATACGAGACTGCATCCAAGCACGACGCTTTGAATCGGCTAGTTATTCCTAATTATTCCAGTTTTCAGCTAAATTTCTTAATTCTGTGCTAAACTTTGGACGCTCTTCCCTCTTAGGCCCGCCTCTAGGAAGTTGAATTCGATATTCTATTCCCAATGCAATTGCAATACACTGCTTCCTTATTTCATAAAACAGTTGGACAGCATAGTAACATAGGCCTCTCAAATAACAACAAACTGCTACCTCACCTTTCATAATCATCAGCTTTCCGCTGTGCAAATAGTCGTTCTGTGCTTATGCCACCCATTATTGTTTTCCTTCGATCTGATAAGTGGAGAAAACAAACAATGAAACATTGGAGCAGATATTAAATAACTAGTCCTGAGTTAGATAGATGCTGTTTTGGAAGTGACGTGAAAATAAAAAAACCACCTTGATAAGCACGTGACTCGCCCCAGTAACAAAGGGCATCTGAACAATAGTTAACTTTGCTGCAATAACAAGGACAATCAGCTTTCCATGTTTACCATTTCAAGGAGGATATACTGACTTCCATATTATATTATTTTTCTAGGTATTTCACATTATCATCAACTTTCTAAGTATAATATTTTCGTGTCGTTATCAATTGACTGCATAAAATGCTACAAATCGGAGCTCAAAAAGCTACACATTGCTCTGGTATGATGTTATGATAGAGCTAAGATATAATTGTGTCTTAACTGCTCGATCACAATGCTCCGTTCTAATATAAATTTGCTATACATTCACATTCATCCGCTTTTCAAACAACTCCGTTGTCATAACAAAGCAATATGAACACTAAGCAAAATTGGAAAGATCTTGCTCTATTTGTATGTATGTATATATATATATATATATATATATATATATATATATATAT
>OLMO02000294.1:6494884-6534042 GCA_900291935.2 Cassiopea xamachana | reverse complement strand
ATATATATATATATATATATATATATATATATATATATATATATATATATACATATCAAAGGCAACTGAAATATATTGTCATACCATCATCTTTGGGTGTAACACCTTTCTTATCTAAGGCTGTCGTGGATTTTGACTTTCTCTTAAAACTGAAACGCGATCTTATCTTCTTCATCATAGGTGGAGGCTCATCACTGTCATCACGAACAGTCAGTGCAATGTCATTAAGCGACGATCTGTGCCCTAGTGATCCCGAACTTGAATTCTTTGTTGCATACAACTGATTGCTGGGTGCTTCTATCAAATCCATTGACTCTATACTGCCGTGGATATCTGACAAACTCAACTGACTTGATGTTAATGACGGTGATTTTCTGTCATCATCATCGACAACAAGAAGATCAAGACTTTTGCTCTTGCGTTTGTCCAATCCAGGAGAACCATTATCAAACTCTGGTTGTTTTACGAACCTACTTGTTTGGCTGTCTCTGGCAATCATTTTGATATTCTCGTAATTATCAGACAAGGGCCTATCTTTCTTCAATATCCCTTTTCTTAACGAAACACCTTTTACAACGTTAACTTGCTCCGCAGAATGGTGCATGCGCTCATCACTCCATCTAATAGTTTTCAATTCTTCGAGCGAATGGCTCTTATTTACAAACAGATCAGCAGGGGTTTTTCCATCCAACTCCAAAAGCTCCTCCTCAGTTTCTTCAGTTACTGCAGTCAGCATACGAGCCTCTGAAACGAGACTGTTGCTTCTGAGCTCTTCAAAATTATTTATTGACTCTTGCTGTGGGGCGTCTGCACACGCAGACGTATCCTGATTTTCAGCAATCTCATCACCTTTGACGCCATCATATTCCTCAGTCCCAGTCTCCTTAACCTCTTCAGAATTTGAGGCCACATCTACTTTGGGGGTGTCATTGAAACTCCCATCAGCTAAATCTACGTCAGCGTCAGCGCCTAATCCAACCATATCAGCATCGTTACATCCTTCCACAGTCCTTTTTATACAGCTCTCATCTGCATCAGAATGTGTAAGTGTATCTTGAAAGCTACTATCCTCTTCTGCACTCATAGAATTAATGTTATCCAGTCCTACATCTTTTGCTGCCTCATTGACAACGCCATCCACATCAGCATCACTGACAACAACAACGTCAACTGTGTCCTTTACATTTTCAGGAGCTGAACTTTCATCAGACATGCTTTCAATAACAACAAATGTGCTTTCATGTGTACCATCAAATGATATAGCATCATCTTCCACGTCACATTCTTCCACTGATGATGATACATCGTTACCTGCAGCTTGAGCATCGTTTTCCGATTCTTCTTTATTACTGACAGTTTCAGTGGCATCTGAATCTTCCTGCTTGAATTCGCCGTCTTCCTCATCACAAGGCGCTAACGAAGTACTGTGTTGTTGACCAATGTGAGCTGAAAATGAATAAAGTTGATATCAACCGCTTCAATTTAAACGACGTGAGCAAGATGCATTATGCATGATGCATGAGCATCAATTAGCTGCCCAAAATACTTTTACAACAGAGACAATTCCGTGATATTGCCTATAGTTTGTGTTCAAAAAATAGTTACAGAAATCACCCCTTTCAACAATGCGTACGGTTAAAGACTGGGTCAAGGTTTGGGGTTAAATTTTTTCTGTCATTCGGTGAAAAACGTTTTAAACTTTATGACGTCTATGTGGAGGAAGATCAAACACATTTTTTTCACCCCAAATATCGTTCCAAACATCGTCCCAATCCTTGGCTGTGTGACTTGTTGAACAGGTCTATTTCTATACACTTCTTCAGTATCCAAACCTAATTGTTCAAAATTGAAGCTGTTAAGATTCTCAGTGAAAATGTTTATGCTCATCAAACTTTTCCTCAAGCGACAGCAAGAGCAGCAAACATAAAATTCATCAGAGCAACTTTATCACAACTAGGAAAGGCTATTAATTATAAAGTTCCTCTAAAAATCTGGATATAATTGGAAAAAATACCAACTAAAATTCTTCAAAGGGAAAAGTTACAAAGACAAGAAAATCAATATTGAATGGAAGATATTAATAAGTACCATTTCCTTCAAACTCAATTGTATCAAGACCATTGGGACATGAATAACTCCGCATTCTTCCTTTCTCGTACTTCTCTGTAACCTAGACGATACAAACATTGGGACTCAAAAGCAAATTTACGACTCATAGCAAGCATCGAAAAACCAATGAATGAACAAATACAAAAGTTCAAAAAATACAAGGGGGGCCATAACTGTTTGGGGGTGGGAAATTTCGTCAGAAACTATTAGTGGGGGGGGGATTTTCCAGATAGCAGGCCTCTCATCTATTTGGCAATAAAATACCATGTTTTATGGTCAGACATGCTCTAAGGCACCATCCTGACAAAATAGCAATGAAAGTTAGTAGATTGTCTAATAATATACCTAATAAAAACGCTCAAAACGTGAAAGGAATGGCATGGTATCATTTCGAACGTATAAGACAAAATTTTACATACTGACATAACTGACACGAGCCTATGCCACTTCAACTTACTATAGTTTATAAACGGGGGGTCTGAATAAGGTCGGTCGGGGTGAGAAAAAATGTGAAAAATTAATAAGCGTCCCCGGACGTGTATTAAGCACTCGAGAGTACTTACTTGGTAGGAAAGTGCTCCAAATGTCAAGTGCTACAACATCTCTTACTACGATCAGCAAATGACTCCTACAAGAACATGAAAAAAGGAATAGTAGAAAGAAAGTCTCACCTGGTTGTTATCTGTTTGAGTCAAACATCGCAGTCTTTGTATTTCAAGGTTGATTTCTCGCAGTTTCTGCAAACTGTTTGCTGAAATGATGAAATTCTAATGAGCCATGGGACAATCATTCAAGCTTTGAGAGTTTGCAAAAAGAGGGGATTTTGGCAACATATCAAATGATAGCCTCCAAATTCTTACCTTTCACTTTCAGCATGAACTAAAAGTATCACGTTTCAAGACACTGTTGTCAAATCAATGCTAACCGAAATATAAGTCTCTCTCTCCCTCTCTCTCCCTCTCTCTCCCTCTCTCTCTTGTGATCAACTTTGGTTTAACCGAATGTGCAAAAGAATCAAATCCATGTACTAACCGACCTCTAAGAAGATCATGTTATTAACACAACTGCCTAGCAAAAAGGTGTCGTCTCCTATTATAGTGCTAGGGTATATATAGAAAAAGCTGTGATGAAGCACAAATACATTTTAAATGAGATCCTTTTCTCTTGTTCCCTCAGGAAAAATTAACCACAAAACTCATTTAGTTGCTACTCTTGAGGCTGGGAAGTGCAGTGCTTCTAGGGTCAATGGCACTTCTGTCCTCAAACCAAAGTAGCGTGGGAAACAGATCTCCATAGATGATAGCATTCCGAGGCTCCCCACAACAACTTTAACATTGTAATGCAAAATTCCTTTACAGAAATAAGTCAATCTTTCAAAGATAAATACTAAGAGCTTCCATTCCACAGGTGTGCATGGTAGATCAAGGCTCTTTACTATCACAGGAATATTGCCATAATACAGGGGAATCCACACTACAGCCCGCAAGCCAACTGTGGTCTGCTGCCTAGTTTTCACTGACCAAGATAAAATTCCCTAAATATAATACATGCTTGTTTACAAGAATTTTTAAATTTTACTGAGCTATAATATTCTTAAAATTTTTCTGCTCTTGAGCCTTCGATTATTCTTAAATTACTCTTAATTACCAAAGGGGTAACATAGTCTGAAAATCAAATCTTTGTTGATGTTTTACTTCACCAAAAGCAATTTAAAAGTAGAACAGAATAATAAATAATATATCCATAGTCCAGAAGTTAATCTAAATGCAGTATTACACACACTTGACGAACCTTGAGCCTTGTTTTAGTCTTAAATTTCAGCGATTCTGAGTCCAAACACTCTTATAAAACTCATTCTAGTGGAGTGTCGAAACGTGTTGAGCTTTATTTTGTTCTAAAATTATTCTTAGGCACCATGGGTGTTAAATCGTATCATTTAGACACATATTCAACTCTTTGTTGATGTCCTACTTCATCATAAAGCAAAATAAAAGTGGAGCAGAAGAATAAATAATATATCGATGGCGCAAAAGTTAATCAAAAAGCAGTATTACAACTGGAATAAACAAAGTTTTAAGTCTTGATGAAGCTTGAGTTTTGCATTATTCTTAAACTATTCTTAAACTTCAGTGATTCTGAGCCCTAATATTCTCATAAACATTATTCCTATAAAAAAGTTTGTATTTCATATGAAACCATATTTTTTTAACGGACGCTTAAGACATTAAATACAATAATACATTCAGAACACAGCATTGCTACTTCCACTGAAGACAAAGTTGTTGAAATTGTACTGCCAAGGTACAAATTTACACAACATCTATATGTCAATATACAACTTGTATTGTGTAGCCTAGCACCTTACCTACTGTTCTGAATTAGGCCTTCAATGAAAAAACGATCCAGCTATTCTAGGGAATTCGAACTTCAGATTCAATTGGTGCAGTACACACTGTGTTGTAAGAATAGAGTTTATAAGAATATTAAGACTCAGAATCCGTGAAATTTAGGAATAATTTAAGAATAATTTAAGGCTCAAGCTTCAACAGGACTTAGAATTTTTGTATATTCGGCTATAGTACTGTTAGTAGATTAACGTTTGCACTATCGATACAATATTTACTATTCTGTTCCTCTTTTGATTTGCTTTATCATGAAGCAAAACACCAACAAAGATCTGAATATTACACCTTTGACTCTTAAGAATAACTTAAAAATTATCCTAGGCTCAAAACTCGGAAAAGTTAAGAATATTGAGGCTCAGCAAAAAATTAGGTATTCTGATAAAAAAAGTGTTTATCTGATCAATAAACCGAAGTCGCACAACCAAGAGAAATGCATTCTCTACTAAGTGAAAACTTCAAAAAAATTAAGCTGCCAATACTTACATGGTATTTGCGAACCAGAGATCATTTAATACTTCCGGTAGGTCGTGGGTTCGAGCCCCGGCCGAGTCATACCAAAGATTTTTAAAATGGTACTCACTGCCTTTTCGTCTGGCGCTCGACATATGAGAATGGAGTGGGAAAGTTAAACTCGCGGAGCTACCAGTGGACCAGCCCCCGCTGTAGCTTTCACTGCATTCGCAGACGCGTGGCCTAGGGCTATAGAAACGGAGATAGGCGCCGCCCTATGCGCCACTGGGCGCGGGAAAGGGCTTTGACTTAGAATCCTCTTCAAAATCTTGTTTAATAATAAAAATATTCTCTACTCATATTATGAGAGAGAGCATTATTTCACTATTTGTTGGATATGCCATACCTTGGGGTCAAGCCTCACTAATGAACTCTGCCTGGGGGTAAGCAGCAATAACATGCAGGAGAAAAACAGATCGTACAAACAAAAATACTTACCAAGTGGGTGAGAAAAATTTCCTTCCATGGAGATACTTTGCTTCAGTTTGGCATCTACAAAAGACAACATTTGCATTTGTGAAACAAATTGCAATGCTAACCTTTAAGTTAACAGATACAAACTAATAAAATGTGGTAAATAATAGATTCAAATTAAAATCGGTCAAAAAATCTGTTCCATCCACTCACATTCTTTAGCCCTTCAGGGACCAAGTGGATAGTTTGTTTAATAAATCATATTAACAGTCATCCCTGTGAGTGTACTACAGAAGTTGGGTACCACCAGTTCTAAGGACTACAATGCTTATATCAAAGCCAACGTACTAAGCATAAAGATATGAAAACCCAACGACATTTTGAGAAATAAGTCTTAATTGTTTCAAATTCTCAACAAGAAAGAGGGAGAAGAATAGTGGTGGCAGCTAAGAACTGCTTCTATCCTGCATGTAAAAAAGAAACCTGAAGTTTTAATGAAATTCGACAAAGGTTTTCCACTATTCAATAAGCGAAGGATAACATTGTTAGAGTATTGAACGGTGACTGAGGATTACATAATTGATTCAAATGCAAAAGCTTTAGAAAAAAAGAGGGAGGCACTGATAGTTCTAAAAAATTCACAGCTTAGGCAATCTATTTGCCAGGGTATTTACCGAATAAATTGGGATACACTCCCTTTTTAAAAGGATGAAGTTTTTAAGAATATTAAGGCTAAAAATCACTGAAAATTAAGAATAATTTAAGAATAATGCGAGGCTCAAGCTTCATCAAGACATAAGAGGCTTTTTTGTATCCTAGTTATAATACTGCTTTCAGATGTAATCTTGCATTATCGATACAAAGTATTAACTCTTGCTTAGTTTTATAATGTAGTAGAACATCAACAAAGATTGGAATATATTCCTTAAATATTTAGGCAAAGTAATACCCTTGGTATTTAAGAATAATTCTGGACTCAAAATCAGAAAAATTTGAGAATATTGAGAGTCGGTAAAGGGTCAGGTATTCCTATACAAATGTATAAGCAAACGGGATCAATATGTATGCGGATCCATTAAAAAATACTATGTAAAGGAGGCCAACAGGCTGTCTATGTTACACAAAGCCAATTTCTGACCCGATACGATAATACCTTGGACCCGATACGACAATTTTGTGGATGAGTCTCTAATTTATGTAGAAATATTCAACCGATATGGCGGTACAATTGGGGTAAGATGAAGCATTGGAAAGTACTGTGCCGATAGAGATCTGAACATGCAACACAAGTAAAGAACATTCCATTCAGTTCAGGCAGAGATGGTATCTCACAAAACAATTAATGTGTTGGAACATACAAAGTAGATGAAAAATACATGATATTCAATGTTCAAGTGTCCTCTTTCACTAACAACAGGATGTCATAATTTACGTGAGAAAAATTCACCTTGATATCAAAAGTCATCTACCTCAAGAAGATAATTGAAAAGCCTAAATAGCAGATTTGCGTTTCCTGAGGACACACAAGTACATAGTGGGTATAGGCTTTCCGGATAAAATGAGATAGAGGTCTCCTTGGAATGAACTGCGAACGCAAAATGGCCTTTACTCCACATGAACAAACACGAAAAGTTATCATTTACATCTTAACAGGAAGGGCTTTACAACAGGCTAGGAAGGAAAATCAATCTAATTTGCAAGAGAGCTATATAGATGGGACGATATTGCAGCTGGGATGTAAAACCGCATCAAAAGTGCAAGGAAACGGGTTAAACAACGAATTCAGTAAAAAGTTACTATCCGCCACAAAATTTATAGGATTAACCTCTTCACCGGCGATAATGACAATTGAATTCATACATTTATTATTGACAAGCCCTTTTGCTTCCATTAACAGAAATTAAATAGGGCAGTTGATGCATGAAAGGCTCTAGTTTCATCTGTGTTCTATAAATATGTGCACTGATTCAGTCTGTGATTGCTTAAGATCAAAGAAAAAACCTCAAATGTTTGACTTTTTAAAACATGGCGCTCAAGGGATAGGTATACGCTGAGGAAATACATTCTTTTTTTAATACGAATACGTAACCATTTGCCGAACCTTTATATTCTTACACTTTTTTATTTGAGCCTAGAATTATTCCTACACTATTCTTAAATAAAAAAGGTGTACCTTCTCCTAAAAATTTAAAGAATATATTTTAATCATTGTTGATGCTTTATTACATTATAAAACTAAGCATGAGCCAATACTTTGTATCGATAATGCAAGACTACATCTGAAAGCAGTATTATAACTAGGATACAAAAAAGTCCTTATGTCTTGATGAAACTTGAGCCTCGGATTATTCTCAACTTATTCATACATTTCAGCAATTTTGAGACTCAATATTCTTATCAACTTTATTCCTATAAAAAGTGCATGTCCTGTAAAAAAGTGTGTGCGAAATACCAAATACATAGTCAAATGAGGCTAGGAGTCAAGGATACAAATATTGAAAGGGAAAAATTTTGATAAGAACATACTGCTAAAAAACCACTTACTCTTCTTTGATTCTGATGCTAGATTTTGCAGATCTTCGAGTAATTTAGCGTCGTGCTCTACAAATACATGAAGAAGATTCGTATGGGCGTGAGTTCCTCTTGGAAAACTTTAAATGCATAAAACGATAAATTTCATCTCAGACAAAGAGTTGACGACTTGTAGGAAATGCAAAAGTTGGCAAGAAAACTTCGATATAACAACAATTGTCCTTTCTCTTCGCAGAGCATTGGCAGAAAAACAAAAAAAGTTATCGAATGATGGCAGACCAGAATGAAAAAATTATCAAGAAATTTTCTAAAGGGGTAGTCTCGCACCTTCAAGTTGCAATGGTCATTCTTTAAAACCGTTTGTGCTTAAAAGATACTTTTATATCTCCATACAATAAAAGAACAGGTCCGCCATTCCGTTGCTGGACAACCGTTTACAGTACTTAGAGTTCTGTCTCTGAATTTCCTTTGTAAATTTCAATAAATAGCTTCTAATCCAACATGGAACGAAAGCACAGCAGGCAGAAAATAAGAATAACCGTTAAATCACACCATCACACGATGCCTCCAAATTTGGCATATGACTAGTCCCAAGCTACGTTCTTGTGAAATCAAAAAGAGAGAAAAACAGCACCTCACACGTATACTATCAGTGCTGTAACCACGGGGGGGGCAAGAGGGGCTGGAGCCCCCCCAATAATTTCTTGTTAAAATAAATTTTTCAGCTCCTCCGCCTCAACCATGGTGAGGCCTCCTCCGATAGTGACTTCTAAGCCCCCCCAAAATGAAAATCGTGGTTACGGCCCTGACTATGAATAGTTTCGTCGTGAAAGCTCACGCATTTCACACATTACCAAGACCGATAGAGTAAGGAGTCACATTGAAAAAAGAACCATTTGCTAACGCGAAAATCGATAATTACGTCAACAAATTTCTTGATGAGTTTGCAAACTAGAACATTTATACAAATATCTCTAAATATTAAATTCAAATGAAACAGCACAGAAAAAGAAGAAAACAAAAACAAGATGCAGTTCGAGGACACCGATTTCATAATCTTGAGCCAGACCAACTTACACCTATATTTTACAAGAAGTTTGGTTCACAGCCTAAAACTAAAATTTTCCAAATTTGGCACGACAATTTGGCATATTCGCAAATGGTTTCCTAAATGGTCTTTTGATTTTGGGAACTAAAACTGTCTTATTGTTTGGAAGTCAAAGATTTCTGGATGGATATAAAAGCTAACTGTCATGAAAAAACCGCCACAGATCAAAATTAAAAATTGCAATCTTTTCCAAATAAGAATAAAACATATTAAGACTTTTAGAAACTGTTGAAAAAGAGTTCAACATCTAATGCTTCTAAATTGTTCTTCAGCATAGTAGCTACTAGAGTTTCTTAAATTTCTACTTAGCCTTGAACAAGCTTTTTTTTAATAAGCCAGTTTTCTTATAAAAATGTGCATTTCCCCTGAAATTATAAAGGTGGTAGAGCGTCTGCCTCACAACCGGTAGGTCGTGGGCTCGAGCCCCGGCCGAGTCATACCAAAGACTTTTAAAATGATACTCAATGCCTTCTCGTCTGGCGCTCGACATATGAGAATGGAGTGGGGAAGTTAAATTTGCGGAGCTACCAGTGGACCAGCCACCCGCTGTAGCCTTCACTGCATTTGCAGACGCTTGGCCTAGGGCTATAGAAACGGAGATAGGCGCCGCCCTATGCGCCATTGGCGCGGGAAAGGACTTTGACTTTAATAACTATATAACTTAATAACATTAATTCCATGACGTAATATTTATACGGTTCTTAACTTATAAATATTACGTCATTGAATTAATGCCAAGTGTACAGTACGTATAATAAGTAATCTACTCAATTGGATATACAATACTACAAAATTGTTATACGAATGTAATCAAAAATTCGAAAACAAGGATCAACGTTCATCATGACGTAGACGTTTCTAAATGCAGATATCAAATGCTATTGCTCTGTTTTGTTTTTTTTACTAATGAACAAGCACATCAACAAATAATTGATATTTTTCATTTCAATTTCAGGCAAATTAACCCCTCTGTCGCTCAAGAATAAGAACAATCTTAGGCTCAAAACCAAATAAGAACATTATGGCTCAGCAAGAAGTTTGGTATCCTTGAAAAAATCTATCGTTAAGCTAAACTACCGACCACAGAATCACTGGTAAGCACGCCAGCACAAACAACAAGACCGAAAATCCGGATATTAGATGGTGAGCATGACAGGTTGAACAAAGGAGAATTACCTGTTGGATATGCTCATTTGTCAACAACTCAATCGGCTGAGATCGGTCTGACCTATTTTCTATGAAAACAGGGACAAATATCGAGGGAAGATAGAGGCTTTCTTTAACTGTGCAATTAAATAGTAATTTCAAATGAATATTCTCAAACTCTAAGAAGAAGTTGTAGCTTAGTGTTTGAGCTACAAGTGTTGTGAAATCTTAACACGCTCAAAGAGATTTAAGCTGTGGTATAAAAAGCTGTGAACTGTGAACCATACCAAGTTCCTAAAGTGTCAAAGGGCTTGCAAATGGTACTAAATTTTTTGAATATTAACTCATTCATATTTGACTCCAGGACAATCTTCAAAAAGTAACTTCTCAGCCCCCCTTAATCAGAAATTCACCCCGTGGCCTCTGTCTTAGATGCATGAGGTCAATACCGGAAAGAAAATGATCAGCTTTAGGTACACTACAAGGGCCTAAAAGCATTCGACTGGGTTGCACTGCAACCTATATAAAATAAAATGGCTGTGCTTGGAAAGGATTTGGAAGGTTAATTCTTAACGTTTCAACTTAAACACACAACAAAAGTAAGCCATCACAAGAAAAAAATCTGTTTGAACACATACCGTAAGTCGTTCGCCTGTCAGTAATACTAGCTGTGATCGTTGTTGTGCCCAGATTGTGCCTTCTGATGGTTGGTTGTTTTGATTCTTCAGCCTCGCTTTCCACAGGTAGTACATCGATTGGAGACCTGATATGAGGTAGAATTAAAAGAAGGCGGGGTTAGTATGGTATTGAATGCTAACGAGTGGGAAAAATACAAGAGAGAATACCCAGAATAGAGGTGAGGGCCGCCGAGATACTTCAGAGGTACTAGTCCAGGCAAGCACAAAGCTTGGCCACAGAATAAGGCCTGACCGTACTAGACATTTCAGGCGGGCAACTAGGAATTTTTGAGGGCGGGGGTCTAGACCCCCAGGACCCTTCCCCTAATTGCGCACCTGCATTGAGACCATACGGTAATGTGACCTCCCTATCCTCACTCGGTGGCTCTGATCCTAGGGGCTCCATGGTTGGACAACAAGAAAGAGCTTAACTGCAACTTGGGTGAAACACGTCGAATCCCATTTCTCCTACAACAAGGAAAGGCAACTAGCGCTCTTATCTTTCAATAGAAATTCCCAAAACCGTGCCGTAATCTACGCTTTGTATGAGGTATCCCAACAGCCAAAGCAGAAAAAGCAGCGAACAGAGAGGATCTACTACGACACATAGCCTGACGAATATCATATCAACGGAACGAATTGACCAAAACTGGTAATTAACAAGAGGGCGGGTATGAAATTCAAAAGATATAGGCTCCAAATTGCATAATTGCAAATTGAAAAGATGCAATAAAAACACATTATAGGATGAGGCTGACCAAGGACAAACACCTTTTTGTAATTGCAAACATTGGATTGTTCATTTGTAGTAGGATAAATCAGCGGTTGTAAACAAGAAATTATTCCCCAAGTACTGTCAAGTCATATTTTAATGATTCACATCCAGATAATGGCTGCTGATGAAAGTGAACGGTGTTTTAGGCCCAAGACAACAAAAATGTCCATGGAAGAAACTCTGATACTCAAACACGCTGCTCTTCACTTGATGCTAAATTTCTGTCTAACTCCAGCATCCAATACAGGCATAAGGGGAAATAAAGGCATAAAGGGCTTATTTACGAATAAACGTCTTTATGTTGTAGTTAATAGAAGAAGTCTAAGCTCATGGTCACCAGCATTAGGATAGACAAGGCATTACAAAAAAATTATGAGAAATAGAGATGAACTACAACAACCCTCACTGTCACGGCCTTAAAATAAGCGACCGTGGATCACCATATCCCTTCATTTTGTAAATTTCAATGCCAGAAAATAAAAGCTCTTTTCTACCTTATCGAGACCACCAACCGAATAATTTGCTTTCACAATGTAATGTATTCATATGACCAAAAAACAAGCGGCTGAAAGAAATAACTTAAAAGTACCGTTAATATGTGAGTCATAAAGCATTACTCTTGGTCCTTTTGTTTTGGATTGTTTTCTTCGTATCTTTAACGAAACTATGATGAATACGAGGGGAACAACGAAAATGACAACAGTCATGTAAGCATGTAAGCAAAGGATTTCAAGATACACTGGTCTTTCCCTTTTGGAATCAATGAACAGTGCAACCTTGAAGAGCAATTTGCGTTTGGTAGTAAATTGTCAAAATTGGAAGATAGAAATTTGTGGGGATGCGAGGCTGTAAAAAAACAATAATGGAAATAAAACAAGTATTTGAGGTTTAAGTCAAAATATAACTGAGAGCTTCATATACATACATATATACATGCATACATACATGCATACATACATACATAAATACATACATACATACATACATACATACATACATACAAATATACATACATATATATATATATATATATATATATATATATATATATATATATATATATATATATATATATATATATATATATATATATATATATATATATATAATGTGTATATGTACTCGTAATATTTATATACAAACACATACATAAGAATTAGAGCAACACTGTACTTGAAAGTCGTAAGAGATAAATCGTCAATTATTTATATCTTAATGGTAATAAATAAGAAAAATGCAAGGAATTTGAAGACAGCTGACTTTATTTCCAGCAGCTGTTATTGGCTTAAGCCATTAGTGTAGGAATCAGAGGCAAATGGGGCACATTTCATTTTTCACAAACTTGCTGGTAAATTGCTCCTTTAGAGGTATTGATTTGCACTTTTCTATTTGCAAGGGTGCCATGTTAATGCATGCCTCCCCCCCCCCATTTTTGAGTGTTTGTTACGTCCATGGTGCTAGCAAATTCTAGCTGCTTCTTCATGAAGTGATCACGATCACCACCCAAAGATTCAAGCAAGCCCAGGTCTCTAAGTAAATAAGATCAAAGAACATAGTGAATGTACTCCATACTTCCATGAATCATGGAAATTGTGAGAAAGGACTTCAGTTTAATTTCACTGTAACATATTTCCCAACTCTTAGGAAACAACCAGCATATAAAGTAACGACACCTGATTACAACACTGGTCCATTTACAGAGCAAGTTTTGTGTAACTTAGGAAATTTTCCAAATGGTCTCCTAGAACAACCACCTGATTACAACTTACACAGTCGTGAATCAAGATTAGCATGCTTTATTAACAGACACTATATATATCAGGAAAAGAAGCCAAACCCCATACAGATATATTGTTGTGAGCTTCTACAATACTTTAGCCATTATCAGATTTAATTCAATAAATGATTAAAATCACTTTCGCTGGATAAAAGGAGAAAATCGTACCAATAAAAGATTCATTGTATTACAAATATATTAAAAAGCCGCGAGAAATAAGATAAGCTGTAAAATGTCACCTCATCAAGACGGTTGCCTATGAAGTTGATACATAAAACGAATCGAAAAAGAAATTCCATCTTACCAGAAACCGTTCCTACATATTTCAGAGATCCAACTCGCATTCATAATTATTGTCGAAAATATTGTATGGTTTTGAATCTACGCCAATAATATCACCAGCTGAAATCTCCGATCCCAAATCACAAATGTCAATAAAACAACATGCTGCTGGAAACATTGCTGTAGATTTGGGATTAGACACCCTGTGGTTAAACGTGACGCGTAGACGACCACTACAAGGCGTATTTATTAAATGATTCATAACATAGGCAGTACAACAAATAATTCATTATCTTCAAATAACAGGGCGTTTTCAATGGCTTCCTGAAGAACAAATACACGATGGTAACTGAAAGGCTTCGGCTCTCCATTACGTCATAATGGGGGCGCTTTTCTTTCAGCAGAGGCACTTTGGACATAAATAGGGGGGAATGGGGAGAAAGTTTCTTGAATGTTGTTGATTGCTACTACCTGTGGAATATTTCTATGTAGCTTTGTGACAAATCTTCAATACTGAAATTATTGAATCACGAGCACCCCCTCGCACCCCGCCAACTGTGCAAAAGTGTATTACTTCTGTCACTCCCAAAATGAACATTCATTTCAACGGCACAAAAATAAGGATGTTCTTTTTGACGAACACTATTGGTGGGTAATAGTGATCAACCAAGTTTTCAGAACACAATAAACCTTGCATTCCTTAACAATCACTGGCATCTGTTGCAGAATTATCTCCTACACTCTTAAAAAGCATCTCTATTCCAGACTGGATCCTAGACCCTTTCTACAGAGTGCAGAAAAAGTTATGGCTCCATGGCTGCGAGCCGGAGGAAGATTTAAATTTGTGCCAATTTTGAGGAAGGCTAAGTAATTTTACAAAAAAATCTCGCTTGAGGAAAATTCTGATGCATGTAAATCAGGTGATTTAGCATGAGGAAAATATAGGGACAATATGGGAAACTTCACATCGATGAGGTTATACATAAAGAGAGTTTAGGAGAGTTTTATAAATATTCATGCTTGCCCAGGTTTTACCAGCTCAAATGGCAAGCCCTTCTTCCTATTATAGTCTTGGCTAGAATCTGCGGCGAGCAAAAATGCCAGAATGCATGCTGGTCTGTATTACCTCCTTTCCTGACGGTAGATGGAAAGATCTGGAAACAGTATGTGATTTATTAGAAAGAGCACCAGTCTACGTAATAAAATGCAATGATCCACCCACTAACCTCCTGAAAACAATCAACAAATTCCAGGCATTATGCTTTCCAGATAACCACAAAGAAGCTCTTGTTTCAAACAATGAGTCCTATTGGATTTGGATTTCTAATTTCGAGTAGTCTTCGATCAATTTCATCAACATAAATTTTAACCCCATCAACACTTCTTTAAAAAATTTCCATATATTTTAAAGAATCCCTCCGCTTCAGTTCCTGGTATTCGAAATGGTTGGCCAATTACAATGCTCGATAAATGTGTAGTAAGCAATGAAAATGCTCAAGCCGATGCTAAGGCGTTGCCTCACATGAAGACAGCCAGAGACCAACACAAACTAAGCCCAATAACCTCATGCTTCAGAAGAAGAACCTGTTCCGACTTCAAACATACATGTGCACGAGAATAAGCATCAAGACGACTTTCAAAGTTGAGGGGCCTGGTCGCTAAGGTCGGGGATATGCTCAGGTAAAAATAGTGAAACATGCAATCTTATGACAAAATTTAAGGCCAGTGCCCCCCGTCTCGACGTCCCTGTAGCTGAATGATGAGCTGAAGCAGTATAAGGAGCAGCTTGGCCTTGCAAACTGCAGAGGAAACCTAACGAATTAGACACCTAAAATCACCATGTTAGATTGACGCTCTCATACTGTTGTCGGTTAGACAGACACAATAGTAAACTCATGAATTCTAAAACGACAAAATAAGGTCTCCTCTTAACATAATGCATACAAAAACAAGCCGTTTACTTACACTGTCGACTCCACAATCACCCCATTACTGCAAGCTGCTAAATTTTAATGAGAGCTTCCCATATCATGAGAGCTTCCCATATCATTAATTTCTTAACAATGCACGATATAATAAAGCGCTAAACATGATTGTATGACTAGAGGTCTGCCCCGACAACGAAACAATTGGTGTTAGAAACGAAATTCAATGCATTAGAGAGATACGTAGCCTAGCTCGATGACCCCTAAAAATTCTCCAAAACAGCTTATTCTGCTAACTGCGCCTAACTTACTGAGACTTCGCTAAACCACCCAGTGTATCAAAAAGCGAGGGGGGAGGGGAATACAGTTCCCAGGAATGCTACAAGAAAATACATATTTACGAAGAGGCATAATGGATAAGTAAAAGGTCATGTTTCAAAACGTTGTCATGGTATTTCTTGTCGTATGTAGTGGTTGGATATTCTTTCCTATCTGGCAGGGCGCAATAATACTTTGAGTTAATCAGTAGGAAAATTTGTCCACAAGCCTGCCGCTCCCAGGAAGCAAAATTTTGTTTGTTTCACTGGACCCACAATATTTACAGACTGTGTTTAACTCTAACTTCTTTGTTTAGGTTGCGTTATTCTGCACATTAGAAACAGAGAACTAGAACCCTGTAGCAGAACTCCTGTAGGATACGATACTTCTAGCAAAAGTATAAAAACTACCCTCTTACTACAAAACATTCACGTTCTGGTACACTTTAAGTATTGAAAAAGTGCAAAATTATAATAGTAATGACAATAATAAAACAGATATTTATAGAGGAGGGCACCGTTCACTTGGAAGTGGGCCTCATGGGGGTCCTCTATCTATACACTAGAAATTAACATAAGTAAAAAAAAAGTAAAGGTAGTCCCGTATACTTTCGTACGTAGGGGAGTGCCTGTTAGAGAGGACACTTATCCTGAGCCATCGGCATGTGAGATAGGGTGGCCAGTTCCTTTCCTCACCGCCCTTATCTCCCCAGTGTTCCCACTGGGTACCCATTTGCTCCTGGGTGAACAGTGAGCGAGCGTTCAGTCAGGGCATCGAGTCGGGCTCGAACCGTAGACCTTCCGCACGGGAGGCATGCGCTCTAACCACTATGCTACCTCGCTCATAAATTAACATACACAATATAAATAAAATAAATAAATGTATAAATGCTTGTTTTCCTTTGGCCCTGCACATTACTATAGATGTCTTTAGTATCTTTTTCAACATATAAAGCAAATGAGCAATTTGAGATCCATTTGGAAGTTAGAACACTGATGGGTAACCCTTTCCTGGTTTGGTGTAATCAGAAAAGACTTACGAATTCACGTTAAAGAAACAAATTAAAAACTACACAAAACTCAAATATGTCTAATTCTCCACTTTGGGGGGGGTTACACGCAATTTTTTTATACGAAACAGCTTATACGAAACGGCAGGCTCAATTTCTTGAAAGTTAAAAAACAACCCTACCCAAATTGAAAAAAGCTTAGAAACTCAGTCTTGACATTGACCACCACTGTATATTGAAACACTACATCAGACATGCAGTTTGCATTAATTCTCAGTAAATTGCACACTCAAGAAGTTTCCATTTAAAAATTCGTTTTGACTTCAACTTGACATTGATCAAGTTCAATGAGCTTAACAGTTTACAGATCTCAGCGGAGTTAGTCATTTCATTATAAAAGCTTCCCTCCTTATCGTGAAAGTGCACCTTTTGTCGTGAAAGTTTTTATCGTGCTCTGAATGTGAGTGAAATATTTACTTCACCTTGGAAGCAAGTTTTAAAAATTCATTACCTAAAAAATTTAAGAAACATGTAAGAAACTTTTCGTAGCAAAATGGCCAGAAAATTTAAGAAACTGCCTACCAGCACCGGGCCTTAATTTCTAACAAAAAACACGTGTACTTAAAAGCACACAAGTCTATATCAAAGTCCGTGAAGTCCATGCTGCTCTTTACAGTCTGCTTTTTCATCACTGAGCTAAAACACGGCCTATGTAAACCAGATCCGAGGGAATGAAAATAATATCTGTCTTAGTGATGGTCTGGTGGCTTCCCAAAGAGTCCACTGATTGTAAGACTGAAAAGTTCTCACTAAAACAAAGTAGCAATTCTACCTAGCAGATACTGGAACATAAAACATGGCATTATGTAAGAGTAGACTAGCGTAATACATTGAAACTTTCTGGGTACCAACCTCGAAAATAACTCAATGAATCTGATATTTTCATTAGCCCTCGCAATGTCCATTGGCGTAAAGTTGCTTTCATCTCTAACCAACAATGCTTGGCTAGCACCATTTCTTGTTGACAAGTATTCACCAAGTTTAAAAAGATCGTATTTTGCACACAAATGAAGAAGCGTCCACGTTGCTGCAGAGAAGGAGAATTTTAAACGTTGCAATAACAGTATGCAGCTACTACTATTCCAAAAGAATGCAAACTTGACCTACCATATTTTCTCTTCTAAACGCCATGGCGTTTGAAAACTTCTAGGGATGTGAGTGTAGAGATACGTACATGACAAAGAAATTTGCTGCGCAGCTATAATCAATTTATTTATAGTAAGCTTACACATAGCTAAAGGAAGATAATTTACGCCTACCGCAAAAGCTTAAAGAAAACATAAAATATATTATTACAGAATAGTGTCATAAAAGCTAAAAACAAAAAATTTATATCATTGAGAAAGTAATAAACTATATATTAATTGTAATATAACATAAGTAGTTCTAAGCCAAGAAGCCAACTTGCGCTACATATTGTCTGCATAATCTACAGGGGCAATTTTCCTGACCTTTCCAATGCTTTATAACGTTCTAGAATCTCAAGGGGTCCTAAGAATGTTCTGGAACCAAGAGATGTGGAGATGTGCAACGCAGAAAATTATTTATTGGATTGACGATTACTGTACCAACTCTGTACATAGCGCGTTTTTTCAAGGGTGGCAATTAATAGAGGACAGCGTTAAAAAGCGGAAATACGATAATATATTTGATGGTTATTGTGAACGCTTTTGAGTGACAACAAAAAAGCTGCGATCAGCAGTGGTTGGGGCAGCCCCACTAACAAGTAACTCAAAGATTTCTTCAGGCTACGCACTTTAATAACCACACTCTTTAGTAGCCACTGCGATTTACTACAAATGAATACCTTGCTACTTCAGTTAATAAACGATGCGTCAAAGAAGATGCGAAGAAAGCTTAAAGAACAATAGTATTTTGCTACAGGTCTCTCACCCCACATAAAATCTTTTCTCCTCCAATTTGAGTCAATTGGAAAATCAATCCTGGAGAAAACTGGGATCAATGAGGCCTTTATTGGGGGGAGTTAGTGTCACACCCCCAACATACAAACTTGTAAGAAATTTGGTCATGCTGCAGGAGATTTAGCATCCCATTGATCATAGTGTTTTGGGTAACCTTTCTTTAGCCATCGTAATTGGTCAAATGGTCAAAGCGCCCCCCTATTCCCAACTGCAAGGGTCTAGAACCACCCCTAACAAAGACAAAAACATTACAAAAAGCACAAACAGTCAGCAGGTGTAATGTACACTAACAATTTCTCATATCTACGTGGTTAGCATCATACCTTTTTTATCACACAAGCTCCATGACTCTGCTAAATGCAATTGTTTGAATGCCAATACAAGTCTTTGGTCTAATCCATCCTGCTCATCACTTGAAACATTCAAAAGTGAATTATACATCGATTCAATTTGCCTCAAGGCAGCTGAATTAGTTGCATTCAACATCAATGACTGTGCAAGTAGCATAGACATATCCAAAGTGAATGTAAACTTTGATTTTGTTTTAATAGTGTACTGCTCTTTCACTTTCACTGTTATTGACAAGTCCACAGTCTCCGCAACATCATGATCTAAAAGAAGCATTAGGCATTATAACAAACAACTATTGTCTATTTCACCAGCATCACACAGTGACTATAACAAACATTGACTGATAAAGTAAGAGCTATACAAATAACCCATTACTCATTATGCATATAAAAGGAGGCACAGTTGGGGGGGGATAATGACCCTAAATGGAAAACCTGGCATGACTTTGCCCCCACCCCAGCAGAAGTGTTGAACTGGAGATAAAATGCTAAGATAAGATTCTTTGTCCCTGCCAAAGTAAAGGTACCAGCAGGCAATTCCTTCCAGAATAAAACCTCCAGCTATGGAATTACAATATTTACTTCCTCTTGAGGAAGTATATATTCTAGTTACACTGATACAAAATAAGCCAATATCACACAAAATCAGAATATAATGTTATATTATGATTCAGTTGTTCAACTGACTGTTGTACAGGCCTCAATTAAAATACATTTCTGTGAGTACAGATCTGAAGTAAATGGTGCCTGTAGATAACAATAGAATGTACTGGATGGTCAGGTGCAGATTTGGATTATAAGTGTCTGCAAAATGTAGAGTGTAGCACTTTGCCTGAAAGTGACACTCACATATCTTAGTCACACTTCTAAATAAAAATATTTAAAAAACGTGATCACATTTTCAGGAACTACTTATAAAGAAGCAATTATATTATCAATTAACTCTATCAGCATTTCATAATGACAACATTGTCTTTGAGAAAAACCATCCTCAAAAATCTCCCTTATTCCAAAAACAGCATTACAGTGAGCTATAGTTGAATAAGCTATTTCTGCATTCTAAAATTGACAACAAATGTGCATATATTTATCCAAATACATCAACACCTTGCTTCATCCAGTGGGGCAAACATTTGGTTACTGGGTATTTGGGAACTGATATTTGATTGTATATGAATGAGTTTATCTATTTAAAAGTAAAGATATGAGCCCACCAAGTAGAAAAAAAGCAATTTCTTATGTAATTCTCTTTAATTGTCATTTAATAAGAGTATTAAATATTAAGTGGCAGGATATTAAGATATTAATATGTATGATAATAAGCTAATTACACAAAAATTATGCCAAATACCACAAGCATGATATAAAATTTAAAACCTCATCCAATGATACTTCCATAAGGCCTTAGTCAATATGCTAATATCAGTCCATGCACAGAAGAAATTGGTGCAAAAGTATCAATTTGCACATGCACCCTTGCTTGCACAAGCAATTGCTCTTATTTATTTGGAATTGCACATGCGATCCAAGATTTGTCTATCTGTAATACGAAGTTTCTTGTTGATGAAGCATGTCAAAGGTCTTATTTAGGACAAAACAAGATAAAGCAGAGTTATGAAAGCAAAAAGTGGCAGTTACTATTGTTGCAGTTGCAACAACATAGTTCTTGTTTGGTATGTCCAAATGTACAGTTAATAATGATGTTGTCACAGGCAATTTTTGCTTGTGTGGGGGATTTCACATGTGTGTGGACACGCACATGTGTGATTGCATGTGTCTCTGGGCATGGACAGTACTATAAATGTAGAATGCATGATGTAAAAATAGATTATAAGAGCAATATGCAGTTGTGTATTCTTTCGTTGGGGAATACAATCACAGCATAAAACATATCTTACTGAGATGACGGCCCTGTCTACAAAAGCAACATCTTACCAGGTATAATGGCTTGGAGTGTGAAAGGATTGACATATTTTGCTGATGTTATATGCCTCAAATTTGAGCCTTCAAATAGTAAGAAGTATGTGATGCCCTTTTTTAGTGGAGACAAATGACCTCCACAGGAAACAAAGATACTTTGTCCACCCTGCAAAACAAGAAAATGAAACAGGTTTTGTGATCTATGAAATATACCAATTCAATAGAATAGTATGCAACATAACAGTAAAAGAATAACCCATATTCACTAAACATAGGTTATGCAGACATTTATAGGCCAAGAGTGAAGCAGAAAATAGCATATAAATTTTGCTATAACTCCATCCTACCTTCCATAATATTTTTATATTATGGTGGTTTGTGAATTAGGTGCCTGATCTGAAAAGCAACATCTTCAGCTATTTGTCAGAACATCACAAAGACACTATTTACTTGCTTTTGTATCAAATAAATAGCTTTCTTAAATGAAGATTCTCATACAATACAATGAGCTGTCTCAAAACAAACACCTACATAGACTGGAGCTTCCACTGGTGTAAAAACAATACTTGTCCAATCATCTGAAAGAACAAGATAATGCTTAAAGAAAAGTAAAGCAAAGCAAACATGGATTTTTTCTAACAGTACAGTAACATTGTTCCAGAACAATAGAATCTGCTTTAAAAAGCCATTTCAACAAACTATGAGCTCTTTTCAATGTAATAATATTTTTCTTATTGGATTAATGAGATTTAACAGTTTGTCACTGTCCTCTTATGAAACACTACTACCACACTGCCATTGATAAACAAAACTGAAATCTTGTTAAGACAAATGAAAAAGTGCACTCTTGTATATAAGAACAAGTAAAATTGAGGTTCAGACGGGCTGTTCTTAATTTGTCCAAAAATTTTGGGCTGAATTGTTCTCAATTTGTTCTTAAATTGGTAGGTTGTAGGCAACACAGAAATACACAGAAAGACAATAAACAAGATAACACTGGATGTTTTCATTGTTTGAGCACCCATTAGACAAATTTTACATCTGAGATGGTCTCTAATGCATATCAATGTTTTTACTGAAAAAGTTAACAAACAATTATAAATAGACAATGTTAGCACAGTATCTAGTTTTGCTTGGGGCAACTAATTTGCAAATAATCGAAGCGTAGAAGTGACAAGGCTGTTTTCTCAGGCTAGCAAGGAAAGAATACTTCATGTCCATATGTTAGTGGCAAGCTAAAGCATTGTAGTTCAAAAATAAATTCTATGATGGTGCTTTAACCCCAGCCTTGTTCTTAATTTTCCCTCAAACTTCAGGCATGTGTTCTTATAACATTGTTCTTATAAAAAAGAGCATACTTGCAACATAATAGGGCAATGTGAGTGTACATCACTTTAACGCTACAGCATAATAATTATTGAAAAGCTGAAGATTTAATCAGGAGAAAGATAGGAAGTAGATTTCATTTTAGAACAACAATTGGTCTCTACTGCAGACATAATTTCTCAAAAAATCCACCTGCTACACAAGGCTGGGGAAGATAATGTAAAGGATATTGAGAATGGAATTACTACTTTCTGGCAGCTTTTGCCATATATGCATAAATAGTCTTGAGTAACAATTCATACAACTAGTGATAAAATAGGCCATTTACATCAAGTGCTAAAATAATTTTTTAAGTGATTTAAACTGTTAAAGTTTCAAAACAAGAATGATTGGTTCAATATGAAAATGGGTTATGAAATTGTATCATGGGCATAGAAGGGCTGCAGCTTTAGGGAGGCTGTAAAATTTCTGCCTGAAAGAGCAGACATATCAGGAGAGCAGTGAGAAGTTGCGTGAATTGTTCTATTATTCCTTCAAAAAAGTTGTCCGGATGAAACGGATTTTTGCCCAACTGGGGGGGGGGAGGGGCCGCACCCCCTCCCCTATACTTATGCATTGTACACCATTGCAAGAGCAAAGAAAGTTTTCTTTTCATGAGGGCATATATAAATCAGTGCCAAAAGTGTTATTTCATTAGCATCTGCTTAAAGATAAATAGAATTTTCAGATAAATCCTACCATCTTTCCACATCCTAAAAGAATCAGACACCATTCTCTTCTACAACGGGGATCTTTCTTCCGCGCACTAATAATTCCATAGAAAACAAATTGAATGCAGCCAAATCGACTGCAAAAAGATTTGCAAGCGAAATAATAATGAACTTTACAGGCAATTTTGCGCGTGTCAAGTACTTAAAGCAGATTGTCGAAGACATAATGAAGGGAGAAAGTCAAACTGTTCCTAAAGGATCACGTCACACAATGTAATGACTTGACACTGAGACGACTGCTAAAACAAAACGGAACCCTGGCGTTCATTTTCAGCAAACAAATAAGAGCAAGCCCCTTATATAGCTAGCAGAAATTCAAATCATTTGTTGTGATTTCTATGTTTTCAACCATAACGCGTTAGTGGTTTTCTGCGAAACCAATACTCAATAAATCATAGAAACGTTGCAGCAAGGACGTCAACTATACACGTTTTTTTATAAGAAAACCACCACTCTGCCTAAGCCTCAATTTTCTTAACTTTTCCCGAAACTGAGCCTGAGATTTTCTTAAATTTTTCTTACCTTTTACTACAATAAACTGGCCAAAATGATTTGCAATTTCGTTATTAATAGTGTATACTTGAATTTGAAATCCATCTTTAACATTTTGAATGGAGTAACAACAAAAAATCGATTTTTGGCCAATAAAAACACTAAATTGTAGAAATTGAGCCTCGTGATTTTCTTACGATTTTCTGAAGATTTTGACTATTTGAGCCTCATTTTCTTATAACATCTTTTCTTATAAAAAAACTTGCATGCGAGACAGTTTTTTTACCTTCAGGGATGAGTTCATCCTGAATTTCTGTATCTTCCTTGAAATTCATCATCTTGTGTTTCAATGAACAATCCTCTTCCGCACTTGTACAAAGGCAATGGGTGTATGTCCAAATCTCAGCATGAAATGTAGAGCGCAACCATGACACATCGTACTTCACGCCTCAGCTAAAATTACGTACAATTTACAAATAAGACGCCATTTCTACTATTGCGAGAAAGTTATTGTGAAATGCAAATGCGAAAGCTTTTATTAGGGTTTTTAGGACATTATGAAAGGATTCAATTCAAATCAAACAAGCAGTGAGCTTAAGAGCGCCCTCCTGTGATCCACGTTGGCTGTTGCTTTGATATTTCAGGCGGATGGACACTATATCTAATCCATCCAGACAAAGGTTGAATGTGCCTGCAAAAATGAGGGTCTTCTTCTGGAACAGCCTAAATACGGTGCACATTTTTAGCAGAACAAACAAAGAAAGAAAGATCGGCCTAACTGACCACAACACAAGAACCCCAAGTGCGCAGGGAAAACTAATCACTTCTTCATCTGATAACTTCTCATAAACAACATTTCATAAGGGCATAATGTACACGAAACTTGAAGCGAAGTGTAATGTTGAGCTACGTAATGGCGTTCTAAACAGAGAATCACTTATTTTTTCACATAAATGAGATTCGATCGGCTGCCGAGGAAGTGTGGCCTGAGTATATTTTTATATTTCGAAATCAGCTTCATTCTGTGGGTCAGACAAGTAATAACGACCTCTTACCTTCGTGTAGCTGTCCCTTCATCGGCATTAAAATTGAGTTTGTTTATAGCAGAACTTGAGTCTACTTGGGATATATAATAGATCCTAAAGCAATCAAATTGACATACTATTTTCACCGAAACCAACAACGAATCGCGTCCGCCCGCGATCAAAAATAACCCCGCACAGTGTTCCTCACGTTTCAGCAGCCTCAACACCAAAAACCACAGGGATACCAAAGGCTGATTTTACGATTCAATGCTCATTTTTTTCTCAACAATAGTTTTATCCCAGGCAAAACAATTGCGTTTAGGTAATAACTGGTAAGAGTACTGTACAATCGTTTTGAACAGCTAATTTACTTGTCTATGGACTGCCAAGTACGGTAGAAACCTAATAATCATAAAATGAAATAAAGTGTATGCGAACCAATCCCAATTCACACTACACTCTTTTTTTTATAAGAGCCAGCAAAAATGAGGTTCGGGTTGGCTATTCTTAATTATTCACAAATTTTGAGACTGAATTGCTTTTAATTTGCTCTTAAATTGGTAGTATTTAGGTCATTTAGAGATACATAGAAAGATAATATACAAGACGCCATTAGATGTTTTGATTGATTGAGAGCCAAATATGTTACAACCAATATGGCCTTTCCTGCATATTAATGATTTTATTGAAAGGAGTTTAAAATTACTATAAATAGACAATTTTAGCACAATATCTAGCTTCACTAAGAGCAACCAATTTGCAAAAATCAACAATAAAAAGTCTCGTGGCTGTCACTTCTCCTCAGGTAAACAAGGAAAGGACAATTCATGTCCATATGCTAGTGGAATACTTTCTGCGTCGTTGTCCAAAAATTTCAAGCTCTCGTTCTTAAAAATTGTTCTCATGAAAAGAGTGTAATAGTGCAAATTGTGCATCAGTATGTGACTGCATGCAGGCATAGAATTAAAGCATTTAGATGCCAACAGTTTCCATTCATACTGACCAATAAATTTTCATATTGAGTCCTGTTGTTTAAAAAACAAGAAAATTTTTCTATGGGTCTCCTTGGCAAACTTAAGTTAATGAATTCTTGCAATTTACATGAATGGTATCTTACTGATTTTAATGTTGGAGCAATATCGCATATTTTGTGAATGAAGGCATCCAATATATGACATTGCATAGTACGTAGAAAAACAGCAGTTGAGTAGAAAGCTCCAAAATCTCTAACCATGTTAAATGACAAGGTTGAGAAATGAAAGTGATTCACCTAGGATCAAGAATATGAACGCAGTTATAACATTCAGAGAGACAGGATATTTGCATAAAATATGTCTTTGCTATTCATTATAGAGTTAATCAAATGCAATTTTGACATGTATTGCCAAGTTTAATCTGGTAGTATTAGATAATATTTTCAACAATTTCTACTGTCGTCCTATTAAGAAAGTTCCGTAAACATGGTCTCTTATTCATATACAAAAGTAGACACCACCTCACCATAGAAATCTCTATTGTAAGACAATGTAAATCAGCTCCTTAGAAAAAGAGCTTGTAGATGTGGGCCTAAGTTTTGTCTAACAAGTGATCTGTTTGTTACGTTTTCATTCGATAATTGCTCTAGTGGCATTCTCTTTCAGTGACATACTTTCTTTTATACAAGAATTCCTAATTTTTGCTGAGTTGCATTATCCTTAAATTTTTTATTTTGCGTATAGGGTTGGTCTGAAATCGTTTTTAAGTGCTTAAGGTGTAACTTCGTTAAGATCGAAGGAATATAGCTAAATCTTGGCTGATGTCTTATATCGTCATAAAGCACAGCAAGAGCTGAACAGAATAGTTAATATTGCATCAATATTTGCAAATGTTAGCAAAAAGCAATGTTATAGTTGTTTGAATACACAAAAATATTAAGTATTGATGACGTTTTAGCTCTGCATTATTTATAAATTATTCTTAGATTTCAGCGACGTAGAGCTTTACTATTCTTAAAATAGTTATTCGTATGAAAATTATTCAATACTGGGTTATTAAGGCCTAAGAATGCGATAGTAAATAAAAGTTCATGGAAAGATACTTAGATAATTGGTAACTATGCAACCGTAGTCACCAACTAGCAAATAATTTTTCCATCAAGCTCTACATGTATTATGTTAGCATCTTTTCAATAGTTCATTATCTAGCATTGGCTAAGAATTACTATTTCAGAAGTACATGGAGCTCTTTAAGTTGACCCTGAGCAACGTGCATAAACATAGCATTGGAATTTACAATATTTTTTGCTCAAAAACTGTTCTGCACGTTTTACACTCTGAAATCATGAAAAAGTTGGGAAATTTGTAATAAGGACCAAAATATTTTCTTATGAAAAAAACGTGCAAAATGTCAGTACCAAAGCTTAGCTGCTTAGAAGCTCTGCAAATGGTGCACGCACACAATTCATAGTACTATATAGACTAGAGCATATTTGGTATCGAAATATCCTCAATCTTTCTGTTTTTGACAAGCGTTATATGTTCGTCGAGTGTAGACGAAGGAAAAGCAAACGCAGCGATGCAGACAAGGAGGAAGCTCTATTTCAGGCATGTCCAAAGTCCGGCCCGCGGGCCAAATCCGGCCCTCGATCACATTTTATCCGGCCCGCAGCCTAGTCATGAAATATATAACGCTCGTATACTGTTATTTGGCTAGCAGTATTAACATTCTTCATTTACCCACTGGAGACCAACAGCACTTTACACAACACAACCCCCAACCCGCGAGAATTCATGGTCAGTGGTTTTCCACCAGAATTCTCACGTAAGAGCACAATTACTTCTGTTTAAGAAAAAAGGTTAAGTGAATATTCAAGTGCATGTGATATGCTTGTTTCAAATGTACCAAAAACATTCTTAAGATGTTGAAATTGAAACACAAAAAGCAAATGTGAAACACAAAGTGGCTTCCAAAAATTTTCTTAAATTATCGTTGCTATATGTAAAAAAAGGTTGGCCCCCACCACTTTTACAATAGAAAATCTGGCCCCCGTCGCAAAAAGTTTGGACACCCCTGCTCTATTTGCTTTGATGATCTTCTCTGCGGAGGAGACAAGGTAACTGAGCAGGAATAGAAATTGCATCACAGAAGGCTTGATTGTTGACATGCAATGGTGTAATCTTGAGAGACGGTATAAGTAAATGTAGAGCACCAACTGCAGCAGATGAATGCAGCCAAAGCAAAGCACAATTGGAAATGAATAAAGAGGGGAGTTTGCGGATCGAAAGTGGGCTTACAACTGTCGATGATTACATTAACTGGACTTATCATCGAAACCCACAAGAGAGAAGAAAAGCTCTGAAAGAACTTTGTCCATGTCATGTAAGAGCAGATTTAGATCAGATTTGGGAGAGGATCCTGGAATGTACAAATGATCCAGATCCATTGGTGAGAGATCAAGCACTTCATGCACTTGGAGATGGCTCGCCGAAACACTTAGAGCTGCGAATCCTTGAGATTATAGAAAAGATGTACAACGATAAAGAGCCTAGAGTGAAGAAGAAAGCAAGAAAAATGCTTAATTCATATAGAAGGACTGGGAAATGGAACGTCCTGTAGCCATCGTTACATTTCAAATATGGTGCGATTGTAAATTTTTTTCTTTCATAGGGGAGACTGCTAGCAATAACTGTAATATGCATAATTCTATGGCTGTTGATAACTAGTGTTTGCTGGAGTTTTATCAAAGTCTTATAGAAGCGAATTCAAAGCCTATTTCTTTGTGAGGGACCTCTTATTTGTTATCAAGTATCTTCTTTGGAGGAGTTTGTGATTGACTCAAAACTATGTACTTTAAAACCTATAATAAACAGGGGGGAGTGTTCAAAATAAGCGAGGGGGGTTAACATGCGAACATCTAGGAAGCAGCTTCTAGACTTGTCTGTTCTTATGACGCACTAACATCACCTAAGACAGTAAGACACAATACAGGAGGAGAAACTGAGTTTTAATTCAGTCCCTGCATTCACATCTTTGGAGAAATTACCAACTTACAACTGAAGGAACTCCAAAATTGCTAAAATTAATAACTAGGGGGTCAAAATAAGAAGCAGGGATTTTCAAATTTGCCAAAAGTAATAAACATCCACACTGTTTACTATGGGTTTTAGAGAAGGTTCACTCAGAGATTGGTACTTTTTTGTAACAGTTATTACTATACCAACTAGGGTAAACTGACTAAATTTTTTGGCCTGGGCACAATTTGACTAAATTGGTCCAAGAATTCTAGAAAGCATGAATTGGTGAGTAGAGATATTGAAAAAGGGCCACAGATTTCAGATAAATCTGCAATTTTAATATCAGTTCTTTTATATATACACTGTGAAGTTTCCAAATTCAGAATTTAATGTTTTCTCCACTCTAAGCAGCTGGCTCTTCAGGAATTTGCCAGAATGGCCCAGCCAGTCTGCCCCTGTATACCAACACTTTCTGAACCAATTTACATGTCTAAATGTCTGTACCTTAGTTTGCAATTTTCTACATTAAACCAATTCTGCTGCCAAACAAATTATCATTTTCCTTTGAGCATGGCGGAAATCACCCAATCACTGGCCACCAAATAAATCTTAGTATACAATTATTGGTTCCTAGAATTACAATATGTATCAGTCTGTCCTGTGGAAACTATATCACTTCCAGATCAAAAGCATTGTCAACATATCATTCAAGCTACTACAGGAAAATCATATCAGACCGCATGGAAAAACTGCAATGCTAATACATAAAGCCAAAAATATTGTCAAATCTAAAACCTCTAATCACACAAACACATAGTCAGCATAAACTCATTGTATAACTGCAGAGGAACAAAACAAGAAAAATATGCTGTTTCTAAACCAGATTGTATTCTTTGACTTCACCATGGGGAATCTCATTCTTAGGTAAATTGAGGGCACATCAAGGCTGTCAAACCCATGATACTCAACCTTGAACAGGATCTTTTAAGTACTGTAACTTAGGCTTTTACCTACTTATGGCATATACATGGATAACAATCCACATGGTGCAAGGAATATCTTCCACATGCACTACAAAGAATGCAGTCTGGATTCTACAGAACCATACTAGTCCCAATATGGGGAATATCAATAATTCAAAAAAGAAAATAGAGTAGCATATATATAAGGGAGCTCTCATTTTTAATGGTGGGTACAGGGGTGGAAGAATTTTTGATATAAATTGAAAAGTTTATGTGTCCCATTCATTATATTCAGTAGTATGTAATGCCCCATTTTCAAATGCTGGGAAAATTCCATAACCCAACAATATTTCTATTTGTGTCATTCAATTTGGATCTAAAGCTTGAAAGTGCCAAAAATGCAATCTGGATATGAAAGAAGGAAAATGGAAAAGTAAAAGGGAGACAAAGAACGCTAAATGATTATTTCAAATAACTGTTTACTCACAAATTTTCTATTTTGATAAAGAGAGCATATTTATACATATTTTTTCAGAAAAAATAAACATTCTGCACTTAGCATGTAAATAATATTTATGGTGGGAATTTTTTCAAAATTTTGCTACCCCATCATGAATTGGTAAAAAAATTTGGCAGCCCAATAAAACAAGATTAATAAATTTGACACCCCTCCAAAAATTCTTCCACTCCTGTACCCAGTATTAAAAATGACAGCTCCCTAATGTTCCATAAATCATGACATGACAA
The DNA here is from genome assembly GCA_900291935.2 of Cassiopea xamachana. Classification (NCBI taxonomy): domain Eukaryota; kingdom Metazoa; phylum Cnidaria; class Scyphozoa; order Rhizostomeae; family Cassiopeidae; genus Cassiopea; species Cassiopea xamachana. The sequence goes on along the minus strand of OLMO02000294.1, from coordinate 6,503,489 downwards.
GACAAATCTAGTTCAAATGCATCATAACAAACTGGGTAGGCACAATTAGCTATTGGTGAAATAAATGAGCATACCACTATATGCATGATGCCAAAAATTGGGCAGCCTTAGCAAGTTCTCTAAGGTAAATGCTGTGATATTTCAAGGGAAAATTAAAACTGAAAATTGAAGAAGCATAATAATTAACCACAGAAAGGTAGCAGAATTGTAGGCATAGCCATAGCTAACAAAGGCACTTGTGTTGGTACAATTTCAAATCCTTAAGACTACCGGTAAAAAATAGAGAAAATTGAAATTCAAAGTTGCACAGAATGAAAAGCTACAGCATTGAGCTTGATGTAGTGCTTCAAAAGTCGAAAGTAGGAAAAATTATCTACAAAAATGCTATTATACAGCCTGCAGTTTAAAATAAAGACGGGAATAAAATGATTTGTACACAAAGCAATTAATTGCAAGTACACAAATGCGAATCCAGGTAAGCACTTCAGTCTACAAGCACAATACCTATCAAAAAGGTTAAAATTTTAACAACATATATGCTAAATCTACAACTCTAAAAAGGGGTGGGTCACCTAAAAATATAATCTTTGCAATTCACTTTTCCACTACGCTATCTGGTCCAGGATCAAAATGCATTGTTGTACCTACGCTTCCTTTAAGTGAATTCATATTTGATCCATTTCTTAACTGAAATTCTTCTGCAGCGCCATAAATACTATCTACATCATTTAAAGCAGCTTTAATTTTATCTTCAGTTGAAGAGAATTCTTCGCGCCTCTCTTGAACCATTCTAGTCAGTAATTCTTCTTCGTTCTTCGTTTTTTGAAGCTCATTCTCTAGTTCTTCTAATTTTCGTTTTTTTATTGCCATAAAATAGGCCCTTGAATCCGCTTCAGGGTCTCCTATTGGCCTCCAAGCCAACTTATCGACATTTGCGACTCTCGATTCTTTCATTAGCTCATTCATTAGGCCCAATGACTCTGCAAGATCCTCAGTTTTAAATGAAGTTTCTAACTGCTCTTTTACTTTATCTTTTGTTTGGGAGATGGCCTGCTGAATCAGCTCTTCAAACATATCCTTGTTTTTATCCCAAAGCGGTTTATAACACGTTGCAAATACCTTTGCATCCAAGCATTTATCAATACAATGATTTATACCTTCATGAAACATATTCACATTGCTCTGAATACGTGAACCTGGCTCATTCTGTACGACATTTACATTCTTTGCGGGTGAAATGTCCATCGCTTCAGGGCTTGCTGCAGATCCTAACTCCTTTTCCGCCATGTTGTACAACGTGAATGAAACAAGTTCGATTTCCCGCCAAATCGACAGTTGACAAAATCAGGGGGTTTCTTCGTTACGGGAAAAGGGTGCCTCAGTATTTCACCTAAATTTAGTCCAAAGTATAGCAATGTCTACTTTTCATTACCAAAGTTATCCATCGGAAAGAAGCATTATTATCAAAAGAATAAGTTACCAACAGAAACTGATAAAATTGTGAATTTACCGACAGAGATGTGAATTTGTCGACAGAAGCGGTTTTTTACCAAGAGTTATAGAGTTTTATGGGGTGCGTTGATACAAGGGAGTTCTCAACACTCTTTTGACTATATCATGGCAAAACTTGCAGTCATTTACCGACGAAAGTCTTTGAAAACTAATGGTTGGGGGTTTTACACCCCACATTCCTCCTGCTAGCTACGCCCCCTGCCAATCACCAGTCCTTTGCGAGGGGCAAATGGGAAGCATTTTTGCATAGTCCTTCCTTGAATCGCAAACCACTAATTCCCAAATGACTTAATCTAATTGAAGCGCTAATACTAAATGCTTTCGATAAAACATGTTGGTAACCTTCTTTTGCTTCATCTCGCACTCAGAAGAGAAGCTTGACAATTTGCCGAGAAAGGGCCCCTCCAGGGGTGTTGAAAGTTTTTTCACAGTAGAAACATAGAAGAATCAATATTCTGCTGCAAAAGGCTATTTTAGATTCAAAGAGCTGTCGAGAAATTGTTAGTTCACAAGATATAGGATATTTACAGTACGTTGTTTTTCAGATGACATTATCGCTCTCTAATATAACTGCGTGGATTAACTTCAAAGTTTCTTGTAAAGATGCATACAAGAAAAGAGCCCCCCTAGCTATCAATAAAGCCCCCCTAGCTATCGATTTACTTCAACACCATTGGCCCCTTCATTGTTTTGCTGAACCGGTTAGGAATCAAGGTCCCCATAGTTGCGCGCCTCAGAATGCAATATGGAGAAGTGTACTCTTATTCCTCCATAAAAGTAATGAGCAATACACATTTTAAAATAAGTTTTCTTCGGCCATTACTGAAACTTTCTTAACTTATTCATAATTTCAGTATCAAAACTTTCTTAGCAAAGACTTTTGAGTTTCAGTGTTTTGTGCATGAAGATTAATGAATAGTGAGAAGCTCCATGTACGCTTAGTACACCCAAGTCCATGATGATACATCTTAGTAAATAACAGAAATTAAACTGTTAGAGCTTAGCCAACGTCACATATATGACATTTAGTATACAGATAAATCGAGTTTTAAATACATGAACACTAATAAAGTTTCTCAAGTCTCAAAAATCCGGTACTGAACTTTCGTAACTTTTGAGCAGCTGAGTACACGTTTTTTATATTAAATTCATTATTTTGCCTGAGCCTCAATTTTCTTAACTTTTCTCCAACTTGAACCTGAAATTTTCTTAAATTTTTCTTAACTTTCACTGAAATAAACTGGCTAGAGTGGTTTACTCTTTCGTTAATAATATTGTATACTTGAATTTGATTGCATCTTTAACATTTTGAATGCAATAACGACGAAATACCGATTTTTGGCCTATAAAAACACTTAATTTTGGAAATTGAGCCTCGTGATTTTCTTACGATTTTCTTGAGACTTTGACGATTTGAGCCTGATTTTCTTGTAAACTTTTTTCTTATAAAAATGTGTACTACCCTCTGGTGAACCAGTTTCTTATAAACCAGCGTGCAATTATTTTCAATGAAGTAGGTTCATCTTGCCGTCAGTCAAATCTATCATCAAATCTACATCCTTTTTACAAGAATAAAGTTTATAAGAATACTTGGTCTCAAAAACGCTGAAATTTAAGAATAATATAAAAATAATGCAAGGCTCAGCTTGAATGAAGCATGGAATATTTGCGTACACGTTTTTTATACAAGAAAAAAGTTTATAAGAAAATGAGGCTCAAATCGTCAAAATCGTAAGAAAATAGTAAGACAATCACGAGGCTCAATTTCCAAAATTAAGTGTGTTTATAGGCAAAAAAATCGTTATTTCGTCGTTATTGTAATCAAAATGTTAAAGATGGAATTCAAATTCAAGTATACAATATTATCAACGGTAGTGTAAACCACTCTAGCCAGTTTATTTCAGAAAAAGTTAAGAAAAATTTAAGGAAATCTCAGGCTCAATTTCGGAAAGAGTTAAGAACATTGAGGCTGAGGCAAAATAATGATTTTCTTATAAAAAAACGTGTATTTAAGTTATGGTACTGCTTTTAGGTTAGACCTTTACATCATCAATGCAATATCTATTGTTCTGTTCGGGGGCGGCCAGCTATCGTAGACTGGCGGGATTTGGGTGCCATGCTCTAAAATTATGACGCAATTTGGTTGCCACACCCAATTTATATTCTTGTTGGAGGTTCCTCACCCAAACCCTAACATTTTCTCATTGATCTTGGCGAGAAATTGGGGGGGGGCAAGTCCTCGCAGTCCCCCCGTGGCGCCACCACCGGTTCTGTTCTGATCTTGCTTCACCTTGTGATGCAGAAAAGCGTCAACAGAGATTTGAATATATTCATTGATTTTCAGGGAAGTTCAGGGGCGTTGAAACTGGATGGCCGGGGGGGCTATGCCTCCCACTTTTTGCATGAAATAGTTTTTTTCAGTTTTTACACCCGTTTCCAGAAAAGCAGGGTAAAGAAAAAGTCACAGCTCCACGGCTGTGAGCCGGAGGAGGGTTTTTTACATCTATGCCAGTGCTGAGGAAGACTCAGTAATTTCACAAAAAAATCCCGCTTGAGCAAACATTCTGATATATGTAAATCGGTGATTTGGCATGAGGAAAATGGCTATAAGGTTGTAAGTAAAAAGTTACTGCCGCAGGAAGGTTTGACTTTTTTTCTGGACTCTGCAGCAAAAGGTACTGAAGAAAACCATTGTCCATTTGTTCATATTCCAATAGCTTTGGACATGATGCTGTAGCCTACACCCAGAATTCCGAGATTTTCCCTGGCCTTGGTGACCAGGCTTCTCCACTTCGAACGTCGTTCCAACGCCCCTGAAGTTGCAAGCTCAGAAAACAGAAGAAAATCAAGGCTCGACAAAACTTTAGGTCTTCATGTAAAAAATAATGTACTGTAATTATGAACCAGGGGGGATACCTTAATTACAAGCAACTTGCAGCTTAGCTTTCAACAAATACTTTATAGGCAATCTCATCAAAAAGACTTTTTCAGTTGATTTTTAGAATCAGGGTGTCTATTTCGAAGGATATTTAAGTATACAATGAAAGCTCAGAAGCCGTTTGAGGATCCCCCCGTCATTTGTTGCAGGTTTTACCGCCAAAATCTTCGAAATCTATATAGGCCCAAGATGTCATCGCCAATTGGAGAGGAAGATCAGAGCAGTTCTGGTAATAAATATGCGCGATCGTCATCCAGTGACGATACACCTTCTCAATTCGCTATCATTTGTTGCTTGATTTATGTCATTTTCAGGTTATTGCACCATGTAGCTGGACCTTCATTTTTAGTGTTGCATTTGTTGTTTTAATATCTTGCCAAATATTATTAGCAACACTCATTCAAACTAGCATGCTAATATCAAAAAGATTTGCCTTGTTAATTGAAAATGCCCACTAAGATAGTTAAAATTGCTGAAAATTTAGCTAAACGTTAAAAACATTTGAGTTTGGAAAGGCAATTTACTACTCAGATGCCAAGACGCATGGCACACAAAGGGAACGGGGGCTATCCTCTATCCATCCATAGCCAATGGGGGTGGAAGGGGTGATATGCAGGGACAGATCTAGAGCTGGGCTTTGGGGGCATCTGATTCATTTTGTTGTCTTTTTCATGTAAGAAGTTTCTTAACAATATTGTTTGCTAAAAGAGCTATTGCCATTTGGAGGGGGCCATGGCCCCACCTTGGATCCGCCCCTAGAGTTATTTACTTTTTTCAATGATTTATTTACTTTAGTATGCAAAGACTTATGCATGATATGGCCGTATTTTTGATGCCTTGCAAAGAAATTTTCCCCTTCTGTTATTGTCTTATATAGGTGTTCCTACTCAGATGTTGTTTAATTTGTACTATCAGGGTTAAGAAGATCAAGAAGAGAGAAGAGAGGATCTGCAGGTGCAAAGAAAGCATTGCAACAAATCAGGTACTAAAGATGTTTTAGAAAAGTTGGGTAAGCTATAGACTGCTTGCCTGATTATAGAATGTCTTCTGAACACATTCATGGGATAGCCTCCAGAGACTGCAGCATTATTTGTTTACTTTTGGCTCCCCTTCTGAGTAAAATCTTCCAATTTATAGCACTAATGTCTGATATTGTCAAAATCCTTCTTGCCAGATTTTGATAAATAGAGCCTCATCACATGGTAACTTCACTTAGCAGTGTTGATTTGTATGCCCTGTTGCAAAGGAGAGAGTAATAAAAATTGGATCATTGGAGAGTTAAAATTTTTAGGTATTGATTTAGAGTGACCAACAAATAAAGACTTTGTGAAGAGTAATTATCACTGGTAAAAATCACCAGGCAACTTTTGTCATACTTGGTATTGTAGTACTTTATCAATTTTTGAAATCAAAATCTTCTGGAATGTTTCAAATGCCTTTTAGAAAGTACCAAGAAACTGGTGAAAGAACAGCATATGAGGTAAGGAGAGCACATAGTTTTTGTTTTATGCTATATGATTGAAGAAGTATACTTTTTTGAAATGCTCATGAGTACTTTAGAAGAATTTTTGAGAGCATTGATTCAAAACCTAATCAATAATGTAAGACATTAAAGTTTTTGACATTCTATTTCATGATAGGTTGATAATCAAGAAAGTCTCTATGATGTTGTTGATGAGAGAGAATACGAAAGGCTTGTTAGGAAAAGACAGCAAGCAGATTGGATTGTTGATGATGGTAGGAAACCATTTATACTAATTGAGTTTGCAATGGCTCTGCTTTTCTAGAAGCTGGTAATTAACACCTTTCTAGCACATTTCCAACTTATTATACCTTATTTCCATGGTTTTCTTTACAGCAAAGGATGGGAGTGGGGATATGGGTAATGTCAATTTCCTTGCTTGGTTAGTTAGATTGGATTATTTTGAAAGCTATATCACCAAATTTGATAATGAATTGCCCCACATGAAAACTACTAGATTTTCAAATAGGCTCAACTGACACTATTTCCTCTTTAAAAACAACATTACCAGTTTTTCAGCACCAATAAGCTTGATAAGCATTTGACAAAAATGTTTGGTTTTAGTTTCAAAGACATGCTTCAACTGATTCTTCAATCAGCTTCATATTCTATTACCTATACCGTGAGTAGCAAAGTAGATGAAACTAAATTTGATCTCAATTCTAGATGGATCTGGCTATGTTGATGATGGAAGAGAGATCTTTGATGATGATCTAACTGAAGAACCTGAAGGTGCTTTTAGCCAATCTCTTTGTCAATATGATCCTACAATATTATATGTGTTTATATAACTCATAATTTTATCTACCTATTTTCATCTTCACAAGAGCATTGCTTTGAGTGGGACTATTGAACATGATAAAGGAAAGATCCAGTATCATTGACACCTGAACTCAAAGGATGCACCAATTTTATGAAATACCAATTGCATTCTGTGAAACTTTGATCACAGCAAAACTACACCCCTAAATGCTGTTTATGTCTACTCATCATATTCTACAAAAGTATTTTACTTTTATAATGCAAGTTTTGTCTCACTTTATAGAGTTTCCAAGAGAGAAAAATGGTCATCAGGTGCATAGTATATTATTATATTGCTTCTTTGCAAACATAGCATTATCAAACAATATTGTGTCATTTGTAATTGGTATTTGTGTTGATTATTTTAGCATCTTTATATTTGTGGTGCCCATTGAAGTTAGCTCTCATTGCAAGTTTGCTTCTTAGACTTAATGCAAACCTTCATTTTAAATATAGGAAAGAGGAAAAAAGCCTAAAGTAAATTCACAAAAGATTACAAGCCTGTTTATGGCAAAAAGCAATAAGAAGAAGGAGGTAGATTTCTAAGATTCCAAATTTACTTACTTGATGTTAGAGACTATTCATTTTACTGAATGGAAATATTTGATTTGGCCTTCATAAGTAGCAGCATCATTTGGCAAAGTATAGTACATTTATTTTTATGTTGCTTTTTCAATGTACCCTGATTTTTCAAACAGGCAGATGTTTCTGTTAGCAATGATGATGTTTTAGAAGACATTCTCCAAAGCATAACGGTGATTCACATGCTTTTATTTCTTATTTTTTGACATTCCATAGCTTGGATTATTCTCACAATACTACATTTCTGTGTGTTTCAAAGCTTTAGGCCATGTACAGTTGAAGTTCATGTAAATCACCCCAAGTTTCTATTGAGCTATGTAGAGGTATTTCTCTTACACATAGTGAAAAAGTAAATTTAGATTTCAGTTGCTGAACAATGAGCATATCTGTAGCATTATTTTTGATGTAAAATTGTAACCAATGTTTGCATTGGCTTTTCATGCAGTGCCCACCACTCCTAGATATTAGTCTTATATTTATTCATAATAGTTGTCAACAATAATTATTCACACAACTTACTACATATTTTGCATGAGGAGCAAAGCATGGTGTGACCTGGAGCTCCTAAACTGTTGATGTCTTTGCAAGTTTTTCCTTTGTTATTATTATTGTTATATATTGATGTTATATATTCTATTCACTATCATTGTAAGCCAGCCAGTGAGTGCAAATTACCTTAGAACTAGATGTATATTTGTATACTCAAGATATGTTCGTGAAAGGAAGTTTGAAAAAATAATGTAGTTATTGTATATTTAGTTTGTATTCATCTACACATATTTTGTGCTTAGCTAGTAGAGTTCTAGTAACAGAAGGATTACAGATATAGAAATACCTTTCTTTTAGACATCAAAGCCTCATGAGAAGTCATTAGAAAGAAGGAAGAATGTGCAAAAGCAAGTTGATTTGGCACATTGTTTCATAATACTTGATATTATATATCAAAGCTTTCTTGAGTCTATGAGCAAATATAAATATAAATATTGAGCACTCTGACTTTACAGTTATTTTGGATTGTTTATATATATATATATATATATATGTATATATGTATATATATATATATGTATATATGTATATATATATGTATATATGTATATATATATATGTATATATGTATATATATGTATATATATATGTATATATGTATATATATATATACATATGTGTGTATATATATATATATATATATATATATATATATATATATATATATATATATATATATATATATATATATATATATATAT
>OLMO02000294.1:6463980-6494814 GCA_900291935.2 Cassiopea xamachana | reverse complement strand
ATATATATATATATATATATATATATATATATATATATATATATATATATATATATATATATATATATATATATAATTTTGTTGAAAATTTGAGAGTAGAAGATATTTGCTAATTTTTAAATCAAACTCTTCTTTAGGACTCCTAAGCGGGCAAGCTTTGATAGAAAGCCATTTCCTAGACGTCTGCAGGTGAGAATGATGATATACTTGGGGGTCTTGAGCTGCTCTATAATGTTCTAAGGTAATGTTTTGATGTTCTGAATTGGTGTTCAAGCTCATACCTTGACAGTCATCTGCAGCTTGATCTGATACCCATACCCCATATCCAATGCTCCCCAAATAGAATTCAGCTCCCCATGCCAAATTCAACCCTCATATATACTCTTTTTACCCAATTCAGCTGTCTGCAGGCCTATGATTGGAGTTAATTATTGTTCAAGTATCAGTTATTACTCTTACTCAATGTGTAAACTGTAAAATTTTTCCCTAAATTGAAGAGTATTGGTGGTTTTAGGAAGATGAAGTGCCTTTACCTAGTCAAAGAAAACGAATTACAAAGTTCAGAGTAAGCAAAGATGTAACATCTAAAGACTTTCCTGAACCAGAAATAGTTGTGAAAAAGGAAGAATATTATAATGATGAAAACCATGGAGATCCTGTAATGGAATGTATGTAATTTCCATTTCTTTTATCAGCTTTACGCTTTGTTTAAGCATTTTCTAGTTCTTGAGAGAACAAGTTGTTGAGAAACTTTTCATAAGTTTATACCCTACTCACAGCGTGTCTGAATAACTTTTTATACGAGACTATAGGTAGTGCAAATAATAACTAAATGCTGTATGGAAGGAATCATGCACCACTGTCAAAAATTCGATCGTTCTTCTAGATACTAATACAATCACAGAGGAGCATGCATTGGCCAAAAAGGAGGAACAGGATGAGACAAGAGAAGATGACGATTTGAACGATTGCTTTGATTTTGCTGACGATTTTAGAATGGAAGAGGTGATATTTTGTTTATTAATTCATGGGGTGCCAGCTGCAAAGTACCAGGAGGACCACAATCAGGCCCACTATCTTCTTAATCTTTGGATGGGCAGACTTTTTGCTGATGGTAGATCTTATTGTATAGATCATCATAGTTAAAGACCTGCAACTGCGCGTTGTATTAGCTTAATACTATTAGGTGTGCTCTTACGGTGATACTGTTGTGCTTACCATTAATTGTTATTGGAGAAAGGTAAAAATAAAACCAGCATGACGGGCATTGTTGACGAGAATATTTGGATACATATTCTATCTGAAATATTCATGCTCAAGATACTATTATACATTCATGTGTTGAAAGATGTTTAGAAGCAGGGAGAAGCATTGCTCTGACGTCAATTGCCATGTGTTGCTTTTGGTGTATTTAGACGATATAAATTGTTTAAAGGTTGAAGAAGAATCCAAACATGATCGAAAAGAAGAAGCAGAAGAAGAAAGGTTAGTGGAACCTTCTGGAGAACTTTGAAGCAAATCAAAATGTCACCTAATAGTTATACCATCACAAAAATTCAAGCGATTGTATTTTGCATAGACAATATCTGCATCTTGGTATAGTTCTCAATTTCGTTTCCATTACTGCAAAAACCGATGTTTTAATTTGGGATGATTTATGTCTTAGCAAAGACCAAGGTGTCCACGTAACGTGGGAGGAAATCTTAGAAAGGAATAACAACGAAACAACGGATGAGGTGTGTAGGCCGTTTTTCTTTTCAATAACTTTTCAATGGGGTTTATTGTTATTGTATTCTTACACTAGTAAATGGTCCTGTGTATATAGGTCTGAGGATTAGTGACAGGATTTCAGGAAGTAATCCTCAAAAAATGAATTGCTCATTTAAGCTCTATCTTTAATCTGATTAAAGTCACTGTACTTTTGTCATCTACGAAGCAAAAGAAAATTGTCTTTGAAGACAGTTAAATTTTTAGTTCTTTGCTAGTCTTCGTTTTTTATTCATTGCAATATTCATGGTAAATTAAACTGTTTGCGATAATTTTTTGTTCAGCAGGTGTTCGCAAATATTTCTGTGGACTCATCCGATCTACCTTTAATTGAAATTAACGGTTTGTTTGCTATTTATCTGCTTTCTTATTTCAATCTTGCAATCTCATTACTTTTAATATGTTCAATATAACAGCTCAGTCGCAATTATGTTTGTAGCCAGCAATTATCAGAAACTTGCAAAATGCAAGTTGATGTTATCATTTATCCAGACCAAAGTCTTTCTTTCACTAACCCCAGCATTTGTTTTGGAAACACATAACAACTTTACGTGCATGACTTATATAATAGCATTGTACTTGTTGTGACACTGGTATGGGGTGAAACAATTGGTATTTTTTACCTGATGTAGTTTTGATTTCTGTGTTTAGGGGAAAGCATACTTCGATTCTTCATGCTTGATGCATATGAAGATAGCTACCATCAACCAGGCAAGGCTATGTTGTTTTTTTGTTTAATAGGATTGAAATGGCCTAGGGGTATTGCGTATGAAGCTATAACCGAGTGGTTTTTATCTTTGCATCGTTTAGCTGCTCTTTTACGAGCAAACATATTTTTGGAACAATATCCCTTTGTCTCTGCTTCTTTTCTCCCTAGTATAACTTGTTCAAAATATTATATGACGATTGCCCATCCTGACGACATCAAAGACATATACGTTTTTATATGAGAAAAAGTTCACCAGAAAATGAGGCTCAAATGGCCAAAATCATAAGAATATCTCAAGGCTCAGTTTCCAAAATTATGAATTTTTGTTGGGCAAAAATCAATATTACGTCATTATTACATTTATCATGTTAAAGATAGAATTTAAATTCGAGTATACAAGATAAACGAAGAAAGTGCAACCAATTTTAGCCGGTTTATTTCAATAAAAGTTCAGAAAATCTCAGGCTCAATTTCAGGAAAAGTTAAGAAAATTAAGTCTCTAGCAAACTGATGGTTTTCTTGTAAAGAAAACATGTATTTAGAAGTAGGATTCACACCCGCGTAATCTAGCTGCTCTCTTTGTGAAATAAGACACCCAAAGTACATTGTTTGCTATACATATTGCAGTGATAACTGTTCCACCATTTATTGATATAAAGATTTCGCTATAAAATATGCGTTTAGAACTAAGTACGATCTCATCCAGTATGAAAATAGCACATTTTGGTCTTACGTTTAAGCATTTCATTGAAGACATTCAGTCGTCGTACTTCTTTTTGGAAGGAAACAAAATGTTGCGATTGCCATCACCACATAGAATATCTTCATGCTTCAGTTTCCAAATCTATGATGGTTCTAAATTTCTGATGGTATTTCTTATAAATCAGTCAGATATTCCATGACATGATTTAATTTTAGGGACTGTTTACCTGTTTGGCAAAGTGCATATCGAATCTGCAAAATCTCATGTCAGGTGAGGATTTTGATTAACTTTATCGCATTTAAGCAATGAAAACAAAAAAGTTGTAGCAATATATGATTAAAAATTTACATCTCTCCCTTTTTAAAAGTTCCACTTTTCTGGTTGGCACTTTGGTATCGTGTTGATTACTTTTTTAAGCTTACTGATTTATGATGTAACGAAAAAATGAAGGATTGGAATTTGCTGTAAGAACTTTGAAGATCGACTTTTTATGCTGCTAGGAAATGAAAGCTTTGTTTACTTTTAATGCTGTCATGCATCTTTTTACCACCATGCCTTTAATTGGACCTAAAAGTGCTATATTATTTTCGGTATCAAATCTTTTTCGTTTTTGTTTCTATTCAGCTGTTGTGTTACTGTAAAGAATATCGAAAGGAGGCTCCTGATCCTTCCCAGGCGCCATGTAAGTAAAGCCCATCCGCACCGCTTTTTGGACAGTTTCTTGTTGTAGTTTTGTTTCTGTGCTAAAAATTTGCTTGGCATTTGCAGATGTTGAGAGGTAAGGAGCTTAGATGCATGCCAATGTTTGAGTTAAAGAAAGAGAGTGCTGAGTAGACAAGATAGCTATAGGATGTGTTTGATGAGATGTTGTGTTTGTTAGACTATTTTAGAGAACTGGATCGTAGTGGAATCAATATATATATATATATATATATATATATATATATATATATATATATATATATATATATATATATATATATATATATATATATATATATATATATATATATATATATATATATATATATATATATATATATATATATATATATATATATATACATATCTGCATATAGTATATTGGTTACTTTCTCATGTTAACTTTACGTGGCTTCATCACACAGACACACATTTACGTATATAGATAGTAAAGTTGAAGAGCATGAAATTGCTTGAAGTGCTATGGTATCAGCAAGCTTAACTTCTCCATGCATGCACTATGGCATTCTTGATGTACGAATTAGTTAAATAGGTTCCTTTTAAAATCTGCATTATTCAGCCGATTGAAGGCATTAGCTGCGTGACAGTAGGGGTCGCTGACATTTATAGTTTTTCTTCACAAAATATTATTTGGTAGGAACATGATATAGAAATAAATTATAGATATTTTCACTCAAAATAGAGAAGATAATAAGGGAAGTTGAAACATTTATTTTGGTCTTATTGATTTCAAATGTATAGCTATAATTGTCACTTCTAGAAACTGGACAAAGCGGGAAATGAAACCAGCAAAGATGTAACAATGAAAGATGTTTATGAGGTACTTCACTACAATCATCAACATAAAGCATTTAGATGTAGAACTGTTTTTTGTTTATTACCAGTTTTGTCATGCAGTAGTATTGCACATTCAGATATACATGTTTGTATATATTCTTTCGGGTTTCGATTATCTTTTCTATTGACTTGTTACATTCACAGGAATTTAATGAAATCGCCACTAAAATGAAGATCATGAATTTCAAATGCAAGGTAAGATGTTTTGGAACCAAGATTCCTATTGAGGGTAATGTGTGGATTGATAGGTACACAGCCTTATAACGTCTCAAATTGTGTCCTATATGCAATTCGTGCATTATGGGCCATCGCAAATTCTTTTCTACACAGCCTTTTTTCCTGTTGTTTTCCAAGGTCTCATTTTATTAATATATAGACAGTGAGCGCGTTTTCAGTTACAACTGGAGATAGATATTGAACTGGGACCTTCATTACTGCATGAGGACGCATTTACTACTCAAGGACAGAATTTGCTCTGTAGGATGCAGCTTGATTCTCCTGTATCTTGTTGCTTCATAATCATTGTTTTGTTTTGCAGCCAAGAACAATGAAGTATGCATTTGAAATGCCTGGTATTCCAACAGAATCGGAGTATTTGGAAGTTCTCTATCCGGTTAGAAATGAGTTTTTGTTATTTATTCATCATACATTGAAGTAAATGCTGAGATTTCTCGACAAATCTGTTCTCAAGACTTCTATTTAACGCATATTCCTGTATGGATAGTATTGTCAATAGATTCAAACACGTCAAACTATATTGTCTACCTCAAGCAACTGCTCCTCATGCTTAAGAAAGCCACTTAGACATTGGAAATTGGGAGCTGAAGCTTTTCTTTTATCTTCATTTTCTTATTATTTATTTATTGCATCGTTTACTTTTAGCTATTTAATTTAGTACTTTGCTTATTTTCTTTTCCATCTTACTTTTGTAATTTATTGTATTGTACTGTTTTAAATGGAGGGCACCTTGCAAATCAGCCTGTGCTGAAGGGTGACCCTCCAAAAAGAATTGAAAATGAAGCGTGCAACCAAATTGTCACAGAATGTAACTGAAATACTTCTAAGTAGACTTTTCAGCAGAAACCATTTTATCCTGATGTTAATAAGTATGGTAAAGGGTTTTAGGGTCTTGGGTTTTGCGTGTTTTTGATCTATTGTTATATTCTATAAAGGCTGATCAACCACCGATTCCAAAAGACAAGCAAGGACAGACATTTAGTCATATCTTTGGTACGAACACATCCAGGTATGCTATCAGGATGTATTGCTGTCTACGCATTTCAAAATTCCAAAGTTCCCATTGTTGAAAAACTATCTTATTGTTTGTTTGCGTTTTGATTACTCGAATTTATATAGCATGCTAAAGCCGTCTTTCCTCTTAAAAGCTTGGAGCATTTATTGATTGGTAGAAAATTGAAAGGGCCATCATGGATAGACATCAAGTATCCTCGTAAGTAACTGTACCACCACCATTAATACGTGACATTTTGCTTCTTTTTGGAGACTTAGCGTTTTTTTTATAACAAACTATTACGATAATTCATTATTTCTTAAAAATTTTTCTCTTTTAAGAACTTCCAAAACAATCTGTAAGCTGGTGTAAAATTGAGGTATGTATGAAAGTAGAGGCCTTCGCAGTGCCTGATTTTGAGTGAGTCCAATTCATCAAAGTTAGGATTTTTTGGCTAGCTGCGTAGATAGTATTTTCAATCAAAATTTTGCTTCAGAACATCGAAATTACTTTTATACATATAAAGAATCTATTAAGTAAATAGCTTCCCTGATTCCCAAAGTTCTTAAGGAGAGATTGAATTTCTGTGCATTGAATTACTCAGAATTTTAGACTTCTCATGAAAATTCCAAAGAAAAAGAATTTTCCGATAACTTGAATACCTGTTTTTATGTCTGCTTTCTTCCAATATGTTTGGAGCATGTTGCTGTTGTACGGTGCTTTTTCAATTACTCTAGTGTCTCTAATAGACGGGCCACCGTCTATTGATTTCTGGAGAATTTTCCTCCCCCCCCCGTTGCTTATTAACACCCCCTTCTATTACATTTTACAAATCGATCATTATTGGAACACGCACAAAATTAAATTACCTTTTATTAAAACAATTTACCAGCATGAACCGCCTCTTGGCACTCCTTTTGTATTGAGAAGATAACGTCATGCATACCCCTTCAATTCGCACCCCCTTCTGTTAAAGATTGGCTGTTATGAACACCCCCTTCTATTGCCTCCTCCTTCTATTAGATACACTAGATTATATGATATATGACTTCTCTGTATGATTTCGTGTGTTAACAGGCTTTGGTTACCAAACCTGATTTTATATCAACTGCTGTTGAGCAAGGACCAACTCCTGCTTTGGTATGACTTATTCATATCTCGTAAAAAAGTATTAGCTGTTTACTGAACTTGAAATAATGCCTTGTCACTAATATAAGCTAATATCAAGTTTATGAGACTGATGCTGAAATTTTTGCAAAATATGCTTGATTCGAGGATCATAAGGTACTAAAGACAAACGAACCAATTCATTGCCACGTTTGTTTTCATTCGCTTTTTGTCTCTGCCGAAATTGCTTCTAAGTGTAATTTTCAGTTCTTTTGAAATACCTTTGCTCTTTTGTTATTCAAAACTAAGAAAATGTTGATGATACACTCAAACTGTTTGACACGCAAAGCTCCTTCAAAGAAGCTAGCAGTCTGTTCTGGTTCGTTTTTTAGACCATGTTAAGTATGGCAATTTGCACAATAAAGAACTCAAAGAGTCACGCACATGAGGTACTTTCATAAAAAAGTCAATACTTTACTATTATATTTTTTAATTTGACCGTTATATATTGAATTTGAACTACTTTTGTTTATTTAGTTAATTTCCATTTATAATTCAGCGCACGCATTTACGTCATAGAAATACAAACTTTCAAATACGAATGTAGATTTTGTTGTATTGTGAAGCCGAATATGATTTGTCATTAAAACGTTTTCTATTTTCTTAGGTCTTAGGTGTGTCGGGCCTTGTTCATTACAACTTCTATTTGGATAAGGTGGCGCCAAAGAATAAATTTGACCAATGTTTTACCTGTATGTATACTTCGAAATAATAATCAGTATTGTCTGCGTCAACGCAACGGTTAATAAAACATGTTCTTTCATTTGTAACTGATAGCTTTTTGTTGAGCTGGGTAGAACACACTCCGTTGTAGAACGATATTTTTCTTATCCATAATTTTTGAGGAAGAATATTTTCCTTAAGATTTCATCTAAGAAAAGATGAATTGAAAACCAGGCCTAACACGTTAACTTCAAATATTAGTCTTTGCATCTTTAATTGTTGTTTTGCATTATGAAGCTCTTCTGTTTTATATTGATACGCTCACTCCATCTACTATTGACGTTTGACTTCTATCATCAACCTTTGACTTGTATTATCAACCTTTGACTTTTAGTGGTAGCAAAGCCAACAGAGCATCTTCTTCCGTATGACTTCCAGAAAGTGACTCAAAATGAGGTAAAAATGTCTGATGTGAAAGCTTAGTGAGAGTGTCCATGAAGTAATAATACATTCCAGGGCACTAGTCCATTCTGTCTCTTGTCCACTGCTACACATCTTGTCTTAACGATTTCTGTATTGTAGTCTTATACTAGACTATTTGAACATCTTCCCTCATTTAAGCACTCAGAACAGTACTAAAGCCCCATTCTCCTAGCAATGTTGTTCGTCCAATATTTTTTGCTTTTACAGAAACGACAAGTACAAGCACTTTCATCTGAACGTTCAATGCTTGGTTTGCTATTGGCAAAGATTCAAATGATCGATCCCGATGTCATAGTGGTACGGTCTTTCATAATTTCTACATTTGCACCAACATCTTGCTCAATACATTTCAATACAATTACGTTCACCTTGTTTTTGCCTAGATAAATCTCCATCTTCTCATCTCACAGCTTTAGGTCTGTGCTGTCTTCAGTTTTCACTACATTTGCGTCATTTTCTATACACTAAGTCCTGATAGATAAATGTACGAAGTATCGTTATCTTTTTATAGGCATACGATTATCTCATTCTATGCCATTTTAGGGTCATGATGTAACTGGATTTGATCTTGACGTCTTGCTGCATCAAATCAACGCAAACAAAGTGCCGAATTGGTCAAAAATCGGAAGACTGAAGCGTCACACACCACCAAAGTTATCGGTATTGATGTCAACCTTATGCGTTTTAGGTTGTTAATAGGGGCGTGCCGAAGTAAGGGGTTTGGAAGGTGTCACACTATACATATATATGTATATGTGTGTGTGTGTGTGTATATATATATATATATATATATATATATATATATATATATATATATATATATATATATATATATATATATATATATATATATATATATATATATATATATATATATATATATATCCGAAATTTCTCAATACAATAAAGTCAGATAGTACACGAAGAAACACGACAATATTTTTCAATTTGCAAGACATGTTTCAGTTTGTTGATCAAGCCATCATCAGTTGAATAGAGTAAGATTTACCGTTAGAATATATAACAACACAACACTATCAATCGAATATATATATATGTGTGTGTGTATGTGTGTACGTATAATTATATTTATTTATTTATATATATTTACTTATTTTTGTATTTATATATGGACCAAAATATTTCTGTATAGGGCTCGCACGGGAAAGGAGGATCGTCATATTTTGATAAAAATATTGCATGTGGAAGATTGGTATGTGATACAAAGATAAATGCAAAAGAATTGATTCGGTGCAAGAGTTACGATCTCACTGGTTGGTACAAATGAATCCACAACTCTTTAAAATTATTAGATATTCTAATAAGGATTTAGTATTCTTTTGCCAGTAACACTCAGATAAATTACTTGACAGATTGCATTTTTCTCCCCCTATTTTAGGTTCCCTTGGTTTGGAGATGGGGAGTTTCCGGCCTGCGGGCCACATGTGGCCCATGAAAGGATGTTTTTTGCCCATGAGGAGATAGAATCGCAATATAAATATAGTGCATCAGCTTTTACCTTTATTATTACAATTACTATTAGACTATCATTGATTTTTTTACTTTTTCCTTTGGCCCACCTCAGGGAGAAGGTTGTCGGATGTGGCCTAGTCTCCTAAAAAGTAGCCCACCTCGGTTTTAGTTAGACGTCATAGTTTCTATTTGCAAAGTACAGCGTGATCATCTCTTTCAAATTCGGGTCTATAAATTAAAATTTGGTATATATTTGTCATAGCTCAAGGACACAATAAAGACTACTGCCAAGCAATTTTATTTGAGTAGAAAATCAAGTGAATGTGAAGGAGCTGTTTTCGTATGAAGATTTCTTATTAGGATATCATTCACTTTCAGAACTAACTAACGTTGTTCTCAATAAAATGGTGAGATCGAAAGTCGATGTAGAAGATGTCCCAAGCAAGCTCAGGTATATTCAGTTCCTGATTTATATTTCAAAATAAATGTTTATTCACTGTATCTGCTTAATTACATCTGTCGCAATGGCATTCAAATAAACAAATTTTTGTCTTCTTTCATGCGCAGAAATTCAGGAGAGTTATTGAAATTGCTTGATTTGACAACGGTAAAGGCATTTACTTGGATTCTTTCTCTCTTTCGATGTCATTTCCAAATATTGAATATCATTAACTAATACTACACACGTTTATAGGAATGAAGTTTGTAAGAATATTCAGGCTCAGAATCTTTGAAATTTAAGAATAATTTAAGAATAATGCAAGGCTCAAGCTTCATCAAGACATAAGAATTGTTTGTATCACAGTTATAATACTGCTCTCAGATATACTTTTTCAGTATCTATACAGAATGCACACACCTCCCTTGGTTTTAAATCGACACACTTGTTTATAAGAATAAAGTTTATAAGATTATTAAGGCTCAGAATCTTTGAAATTTAAGAATAATTCAAGAATAATGCAAGGCTAAAGCTTCATCAAGACATAAGAATTGTTTGTATCACAGTTATAATACTGCTCTCAGATATACTTTTTCAGTATCTATACAGAATGCACACACCCTCCTTGGTTTTAAATCGACACACTTGTTTATAAGAATAAAGTTAGCAAGAATATTAAGGCTCAGAATCGTTGAAATTTAAGAGTTATTTAAGAATAATGTAAGGCTTAAGTTTCATCAAGACTTAGACTTTTTGTGTATTTGAGATATAGTACTGCTTCTAGATGAACTTTTTCACTATCGATACAATATTTATTATTCACTTCACTTTATTTTGCTTTATGATGAAGTAAAATATCAATGAAAAGTTTTTAAAATCAATAAAAAGTTGAATACAATCCTATGATTTTCAGACGTAGTTACACCTTCATCATTTAGAAGTAATTTGCGGATAATCTAAGGCTCGAAAATGGAAAAATATTAAGAATATTTAAGCTCAGTAAAAATTTAGTTATTCTTTAAAAAAGAGTAGTGTGTATTTCATTGCGCTGCTATTGAAAGTCTCATGTTACACGTTGTTTTATGTAAGAAAGATACTTTTTCGCCTGAGCCTCGATTTTCTTACTATTTTCTTAAAATTTTCTGGAACAAACTTGCTAAAATGAGTTACCCTGTCTTTGCTACTCATGTAAACTCCGGAAAGCTGAACGTGGGAACTTGAGCCTTGTGATTTTCTTACGACTTTTTTAAGAGTTTGGTAATTTGAGCCTCATTTTCTTATAAACTTTTTCTTATAAACTTTAAACTTGAAAAAACTCACAGATATACCTTCGATATTTAGAGGGAGTGAAGTTTTTACACTTAAATACATACAAGTACAAGCTTTATTTACAATATTTCATAGATTCATCGCTGATTTTAATCCTTTTTTACATTATTTTAGATGGATGCTTTGTACAATATCAGCATTGTGTTTGAGTTGAATGTAAGTAGCAATGGCATCATCTTTACTGACAATGTATATTACACATTTCACAGAGCCATTCAGACAG
Organism: Cassiopea xamachana; assembly: GCA_900291935.2. Classification (NCBI taxonomy): domain Eukaryota; kingdom Metazoa; phylum Cnidaria; class Scyphozoa; order Rhizostomeae; family Cassiopeidae; genus Cassiopea; species Cassiopea xamachana. The sequence continues at coordinate 6,483,067 of OLMO02000294.1, read as the reverse complement.
CGAACATATAATCTGCGTATTTCCCTGTTCTCTGCCGCGTGGGGGTATAGCTCAGTGGTAGAGCATTCGACTGCAGATCGAGAGGTCCCTGGTTCAAATCCGGGTGCCCCCTCCAATTTTTGATTCTTACGATTTGTTGTTGTTTTTTTTCTTTCTTGTTAATTCAAACTTCTACCTGACAATATACATCCATAAAAGCTCATTTTTTTAGTTTTAAGATTCGCAATTTATTTTGTAGGCCTTACCCTTGGCGTATCAAATCACTGGAATTTGCGGAAATGTCCTAGTAAGGCAGCATTTTATGGATATGCTCTTAAATTTAATGATTGAGAGCAAGAAAAACCTTTTTCCCTCTAGATATAATGAAGATAGTATTATTTATTATGGTATAATAACACGACAGTAAAGAAGCGAACGTAATGAAGCCTTAAACAAGAAGGGTGAAATTTCGCGACATTCCGAAGGTGACCCGTTTCAACACATAGAATGGTGCATCTAAAGGAGGAATAGTTACAGGTTGATTCAATCATGATTGCAAAGTATTATTTCTAATGAGATGACAATTAGAACTATGATCATTTACTGTGCTTTAATTGATGACAAAATCTCAACATAATCATCTTATATTTCAGTCTCGAACTTTACAAGGTGGAAGATCAGAAAGGAATGAATACCTTCTTCTTCATGCCTTTACCAAAGAGTGAGTTTCATTTTTATTCTTCATTGCTACTGACCAAGATTTAATTAATAGTTGGCGAGAAATTAGGGATGCCATGAAAGAAATTCCTTTTCAATGCCCAATACAAATCTCCTGTTTTCCCTCTTTCCACAGGGGGTACATCTGTCCTGACAAGAGCTACTCAAAGAAATCCGAGGTATGAGGTTTTGTTCTTACTGCACTTCTAGATTCTATGTTTTTTAGATTCTTTTAAGTGTTGAAGGCAGATTGAGATATCTTATGTTTAAACTTTGATGAACATTAATCTTCTAGTCTCATTTTGACGAAGAAGGGGAGGAAACAGCGAAGGGGAAAGGAAGGAGAAAACCACAGTATGCTGGAGGGCTGGTTTTGGAACCGAAGAAAGGTTCATATAGCAAATAGCTTTCAATACGTACTTTACCTAATTAATATATTTTCATCCAACCATGTATTCTTTGGTACCGAGTGGTAAGGGGGTATCCGACTGCAGATTTTAATAAAATTTCACCACCCATGTCTATTCATTAAACACCCCCTCTACAAAGCAGTGTTGAAGAAAATCCAACACCCTATTTCACTAATCTAAAGACTTCGAAGTTTTGAAAAAGATAAGTAAATAAAATAAATTGGCTTTGTGAACGGAAATCAATAGTAACAAGTAAAGGAATCAAAACAAACTATATACCATATGCTTATACAATGTTTACAACTAATTGCAATAATTTTGAAATGTTTGGACCTTCATATTGTCTACTGAACATGGACTCCCCCCATCTATTAACAACCCCCCAATTTATGCTTTTTTAGCAAAAATGCTAACGCCCTTCTTTATTGTACCCCCCACTATTCGGTGCCAAAAAGTATGCATCTATGTAGGAATGTACCGTCCATCCGTCCTACCCAGGGGTGATTTCTAGGGGGCTCAGGGGGGTGGAGCCCCCCTTGTTAAAATTTTTGTTCATTTTGGGGGCTCAGCCCCCTAAAAATTCTTGCATTGACCTTGCTTTTCAAAGTTTATTGACCTTGCTTCTAAAGTGTTTTGTATTGCTATGATTCATTATTCACTGCAATGTGGTAATTGAGGCATTTCTAATCGTTGATTATACTTTATTAGTACTAAACTAAAGTATCATATCCGTATCTTTGAAAATATGGGCGTGATTTCAGCTAGGTCATACCAAAAATATGGGCGTGGTTGCACCTAGAGCCCCTCTTGTTAATATTTTTAGAAATCACCACTGGTCCTACATATCTTATTCCAAAACTAGTAGGAGCGAAATAAAGGTTTTTGATTATGAGTGTAAAATATGGTCAGGTACATTTCTGACAAATTGTTATCCCCAGATACCCGATTTGAATAGCGTGATAATTGTAATTATTTCTAGGTTAGTTTCATTGAATGTACGCTAGGGGACAAAAGTATTACAACACTTTAATCATAATGACATCCAAACTTTTTGGAGTTTTGTGACCTTAAGGATTAGCATTAAGTTAGTCCCTACTTCAAAATAAGTTCAAACGCTAGGAAATTTATTGAGGATTTCAAGAGCTTTAGAACTTTCATGGTAACATAATATATGACACAGTTTTAGACAAAATACAGTAGAATATGCCAGGATATCCTTCACTTTTAACTTTTATGTTGCCATAAGATCACTTTAAGGCAATGTCAAATTGTCTTGTCCAATCAACGCTAGACTAGACAATTTCATATTGCCTGCAGTTATTTTAAGGCGATATTAAAATGTTTTGTTTGTGTAAATTCGCTGAGTACAAAAGATACTTAGCATCATTCATTAGTATGCAATATTATTAACGTTTCAGCTCTATCTCTCAAGAATCATATTATTGGTTATATTAGCACTAACGTTAAGTCAATGAGGCCTTATTGGGCTAGAATACTCTTGTTGATATTTCTTGACTAAAAATAGTGATAAAACTTGATTTCAATACTTTTCAGGTTTCTATGACAAGTTCATCTTACTCCTCGATTTCAACAGTTTGTATCCATCAATTATACAAGAGTACAATATTTGTTTCACAACCGTTGATCGCACAGCATACCAAGATGATGATGAAGATCTCCCTGAAATTCCAGACACCGCCCTACCCCCTGGTATCCTCCCTACGGAGATTAGAAAACTGGTAGAGAGACGGAGGCAGGTCAAAAGCATGATGAAAACTGTAAGCAGGGAATCAGAAGTATATCTGCAATACGATATACGGCAGAAAGCTTTGAAATTGACTGCAAACAGTATGTACGGTTGTCTTGGTTTCAGCAATTCGAGATTCCATGCTAAGCCCCTTGCTGCTATGGTGACAATGAAGGGAAGAGAGGTTGGTTGCTCTAGTCAATCTCGCTGTTTACGATTTCTTTGTTGTTGTCCCTGGTGCGAAGGAGCACATAGTTGTGAGCGTTTGAAGAGCTAGTACTGAATTGCAAAGACAGCATGATGATCGGCTGAGGAAATTTTAGGTTGTTGGTTTGGGAAGAAATAGTCCCTTACCCCTGCTCCCAAAGGGTACCAGAGTCAATACAGCTGAAGATGCCTAAATGAAACATTCAAAAACAGCAACAGCAAAATTCGTACAATAATATATCATTTTTATCATGATCTGCTTGCCTGAAGAAAATTATAGGAGATTCTTTTCGCTTTGATACTGAATAACCTCTTTGCGTACTTTAATAAGTATAGCAAATGAAAAGCCTTTCTCCATAATCGCAGTCATAATGACCATGGGAAAATGTTTCACAATGTTATGTACTGCTTTCAAAACATGACGGAAATTTAAAGCTGTGGCTCTTAGGAAAGACCTTATCTATTTATGGTTTGCGGAGTTTTTTTATCTGATTTTTATCGGGTTCATCCAACAAAGCAGCCATAAGTTCTCTACTCAAAGGTTGAAACTCTTTAGTCGGAATGGGATTGGAAAATCAATTATATATATATATATATATATATATATATATATATATATATATATATATATATATATATATATATATATATATATATATACAGGCCAAAAGGGATCCATCATATACACACCATACGGCAGAAGCGTGAGGTTTTTAAAAAGGACAGTGGCAGTGTACAATGGTTGACAGGAAAAAATTTAGCTTTCAAAGAAGAGCTCTTCGCATTAGCAGAGTATGAACAAATGTAAAAAAGGTTGCGAATGCATATATATATATATATTATATATATAAATATATATATAATAAATATATATATATCTATGTGTATATATATATATATGTGTGTGTATATATATATATATATATATATATATATATATATATATATATATATATATATATATATATATATATATATATATATATATATATATATATATATATATATATATATATATATATATATATCCGAAATTTCTCAATACAATAAAGTCAACACGACAATATTTTTCAATTTATTGAAACATGTCTTGCAAATAGAAAACATTGTCGTGTTTCTTCGTGTACTATCTGGATATATGTATATATATATATATGCATTCGCAACCTTTTTTACATTTGTTCATACTCTGCTAATGCGAAGAGCTCTTCTTTGAAAGCTAAATTTTTTCCTGTCAACCATTGTACACTGCCACTGTCCTTTTTAAAAACCTCACGCTTCTGCCCTTTGGTGTGTATATGATGGATCCCATTTGGCCTGTGTAGGGCATATTTAGATGAACAGCTATTTCACTTGCTGAACTTAGCGCGAATACACGGCTTAGTCCACAAATTAACCACCACATTCTCGACAATGCAGTAATGAATTAAATATGGAACAGTTTAGCCAGAAATGCCAGAGATTACTGGCTTAAATATGGAACAGTGTAAGCAGAAGTGCCTGGGGCTACTTGCTTAAATATGGAATAATTTAGCCAGAAATATCTGGGGTTAATGGCTTAAATATGGAACAGTTTAGCCAGAAGCGCCTAAAACTGTTAGCAAAGTATATCGGAATTATGGAGAACTATTCTTTTTTCATAAATTGAATTTATAAATTTAGATGAACCGAATAACATATTGCAATTATTATTTATCAATATTAACCTTTACTTTATCTTTATTTCCTTCGATAGATTCTAATGAAAACGAAAGATCTCGTAGAAACATTGAATTTAGAAGTGATATACGGTGACACAGATTCTATAATGATCAACACCAATTCAACTGACTTCGATGAAGTTTTCAAAATTGGAAACAAGGTAAACCAAGCTGATCTTGAGGCATTTTCAACGCAGGATCTGATATGGCACAAGAGTTTGACATGATATGTCGTATAATTTAGCAGAATTTTTGTAGCAATATCTTTTATTCTTCACCAAGTATATTTCAGTAGATTCTTTCTGTAAAGACTATCTACACTACAAGTCTGCCATAATTTCGTTAGGAATATTTTACCCTCAAATTTTCTGCATCTGATTCTCAACATTTCTAGTCAATACGGTTACGCAGGGAATTCTTGAAAGTGCTATATACATTTCAAGTGTTGCACTTTTAGCAAAAAGGGGTTTTAAAGTAAGCAAATGCCTATATGATTCATTAGGAACAGTTTTTTATGAATCCCATTCGCATTCATAAAATTGCATTTGGGGAGAGTTGTTGCCTTGCGTATTAATATTTCAGCATATCATCGTTTTATGACCAGGTCAAGAACGAGGTAAATAAATTATACAAGTTACTGGAAATAGACATTGATGGAATTTACAAATCAATGCTTCTGCTAAAGAAGAAAAAGTAAGTAATTGTTTATCATCTTCCATAAATATGTACGTAGGAACAGACAGAAATGCACAAATACGTGCAAACACAGACAATTACTTACAGACCTATTCATACAGAGACAAGCATACAGACACATGCATACAGACTCATTCCTGCAGACCCATTCATACTGATAGAAACATGTATACACATGCCAACACACAAAGATAGACAGTTAGACAAGTAAATGTAGGCATATGCATAAATATTTTATATGTATGTTTCGGATTTTATTGGATATGAGTGAGAAATTAACAATGCAAGAAAGAGTGAAATTAGTTTTTATGTTTGGAAGAGATGGGCTACATACCTAATTTGAGTAATAATGGTGCATGACTTCTGGGGCACCCTTATATATATATATATATATATATATATATATATATATATATATATATATATATATATATATATATATATATATATATATATATATATATATATATATATATATATATATATATATATATATATATGTATATGTGTGTATATATATGTATACATACATCTATACATACAAACATGCATACACACATACATAAAAAAGACATGTATATGTATATTTCATAACAAAACACTATTTTATTACTTATCTTTAGGTATGCTGCTGTGGCTGTTCAAAAACTTGATAGTGGTTAGTCCTTAAAGCTAGACAAATTTCTGCTTATTTTATAGATCATGAACCTTGTCCTAAGCAATTAAAAACAGTTCTGTAGTTGTTTGCTGAAATTTAACTTTTCCCCATTTTCGCTACTGTAATCGTAGCAAGAATGTTAAAAGTCGTCAGTAACAACGTTTTAGTGGAAGTATTTGTTTTGAGTTCATATGGTCAGAGCTGTAATGCCTGCAAGGACAAGGAGATGAGGCAAGAGCAAGTCGAATAATGTTAAAGGATTTGTCCAAACTGTTCTGTAACTTGAATTTTATTTTTCAATACGCAGATTGGTCTGAATATTTAGTAGAAATAGGTGTTGCAAATTCTAGCATTCCATTCCATGTGTCTCTGGCTATATTGACCACCTAAATCTCCACTAAGTAATCCTGCTCATTATTGCCATTGAATTTGATGTTTTTGACTATGAACATGTAGCCAAAGACTTAAATAACTGCTGCTTGGTCTTCAAGGTCAAATCATACAAAATAAAGAACTAAAGGGCCTTGATGTTGTCAGAAGAGACTGGTGTGAGCTGGCCAAGCAAACTGGAGAGTACGTTTGCTTATTTTATTAAATTTAGCATCATTTTAAAAGTAGTTGTATTGTGCATAAGCAAAGAGAATAAGTCTGTCTGACGTAATGAAATGAAAATTCTGTGAATCTAGATATTCATCGGTTCCACAACTTTTGGTTTGTACGAAATATTCTAAGGTGAAAAAGTAATTTAAAGTGGTATGAATTATTATGATGAGTCTCCCTCTTCAATCTGCTATGCCACAGTAGAATAAGAAGTTCTTTCAAGTTGAGCTATTCAACTTCAAAGATAGTTTTATTTTGTAAAGTTAAACTTATTTTGCTCTCTAACAGTTATGCACTTCTTATGTCCTTTCAGGTATACGATAAATCAGATCTTATCTTGCCAATCATGTGATACTCTGATCGAAAACATACACGAATATCTTTTCAAGGGCAAGTATTGAACAATTATTAAGCATATTTCCAGCAATATTAGCAGTAGTCCTGATATTTTGCGGCGGCTCTGTTACCACACTTCCATACGTATAAGCATAAAAATAGATATGTATGTTGATTTTTGGAAACGCTTCATCTTTGCAGTCAGTATAAGAAGGCCTAATCACGTTTTTTGTCTTATTCTTATTCATTCCGTCTTTTGCTTTTTCAGCTGATCCCTCTTTTTTTAATCAAACAGGTTCTCAAAAGACTCTCATCGATTTCTTTACTTTATTAAAATTCATTTAGTAAATGAAAAGAAATAAAGAAGAGAAATTTATTTTGCATTGCTTTTTGCAGTTCGAGAAGATCTTGCAGAAGATAAGATTCCATCTCGAAAATTTGAGATATCAAAAGTGCGTATCTTGTACTAAATATCTTTACTAATTTTTCTACACAATTCCTTCGTTTCCTTACTATTTGTAATAGAAGATGCTTTTTTACTTAGTTTTAATAACACTCTTCTTGGTGTTTGATGTAGTGATGGACGACCCAGTTGGTTAACCCGTTTGTTTCTGCCTAAATTCTATTTGGTAGTGTCATACCTTAGCAAGTTTGTAAAGCCATTTTTATAATAATGGTTTTACAAAACTCAGTAAAGGTATGAAACTGCCAAAATATAAATATACGATTGATTAACCGAAAAACTACTACTTCAGGCTCCATCATTATTAAATGTTCTACATTATTTTCTATTGATTATAATGTACTTTTTAGATTGTACACCCCTTTCCATGTTAGGCCTTAGCCAAAGCACCTGACGAGTATCCAGATAAAAAATCATTACCCCATGTAACAGTTGCTCAGAGGCTTATTAGTCAAGGAAAAAGGGTAGCTGTTGGAGATACGATCAAGTATATAATCTGTGATGTAAGTACACCAATTCACCATATCATATAAAAAACATGATACGGAACCAGTACAAATAAGCTGTTATTTACAACCACCTTTGCAAAGCTTCGTGTTACAGAATTGGAATTCTACCTTTACAGATATTTCTTCAAATAGCATCTCTTTGCAGGAAATATTTTAAGCACTAAATTTTTTTGTGACATCAAGGCAATTCAAAGTAGTAACAGTACATTGTGGAGCCTGTGAGTTCTTCGTTTACGTTGTCCGTATGTGATCACAATTCCAAATTGGATTATTCAACTTTTGCGCTTGTAGAACCCGTTAGACATGAGCAAGCAGCTGCAGATTAGTTGAAGATGTCAAATAATATACATTGTAGAAATTGAATTCAATTTATTATGGTTCCTTTCAATGTTTTTCAGAAAGCATATAATTTTGATTTTTTTAAGGATGGTTCAAATCTACCTGCAACACAACGTGCCTACCACCCAGATGAATATATTAAGAGCAAAAACCTTAAAATTGGTATCCTTGCCATGAAATACAGAAAATTATTTCCTTCATTCTACTTCATAATGCCCTTCGTTGCTTGCCATTTGCTCTTCTGCAAAATCCATTTATGACATATCGTAAAATCCCGAACATAAACCCTTAACTTATAGATGTTCTTAAGCATTTTTGGTGGGCTTATATTCAGGAGGGCTTATTTCTGGGGGTTTATATTCAGAGGGTCTTTCGGGTTAACAGATGACTTGAATATACACAAATATTCACCATTCGGTGTCCAATCAGAGAGACTATAAACAATATTCAATACGTAAAACGTCAGAAAAGGAAAAAAGTAAATACAGAGGCTCCATATATCCATCGCCATTCGTTGTCCTAACTATACACACAGAATCCCAAATGTAAGCCCTGGAGTTATTTTCGGGGGGCTTATATTCGGAATTTTACGGTTTTTATGCATGATGTATCCGTTATATCCTTCCTATACTGCAACTATGTATATTTTGTGTCTAATGTTGATGTATTGACACTCTCAATCCGTCTTAAACTGTACATGACACTTAACTGTTTACATTAATCTATCCAAAAATAGATGCAAGGTTTGCCAGTTTTCCTATTATCTTTCTTTTTCCTATTTTCTTCTTCTTTCACCTCTGGTAGCCAATACCAGTTAAACACATAAAAAACTTAACTCTAAGAAGATAAACAATATTATCTGGCGCATCAGATACATCCAGTGATATCAAGACTCTGCGATCCAATTGAAGGGACAAATGCTGTTTTAATTGCTCAATGTCTAGGTAAGTGAAATTGACTGATTGTCGAGTGCTGTCTGTACATAATCTACTTAGGAACAATGCAGAGGTGTTGGTCTTTCTATCAAAGCATAGTTACGTCTTATAACGGAGATTACTGATTTAAAGAGATTGACAAAGACCCGGTGAACTTAGAGGACTCGGCTTTGTAAGCTTGAGATTTTCCAGTAACGAGAGAAGTAATCTTGGAGGATCTGGTAGAATTATTGAGTACAGTTTGTAGTAAGCGGACTTTATAGAGAGGGGCACTAACTCAAGTTCTAGGTCATTTATAATTTATCAAAACGTCCCAATGTAGGACTGGATTCATCTCAGTACACTGCTGGGCCAATACACCGTTCACAAGACGAAGAAGCTGATGTTGGAAGAGCTTTACTATCTGATGACGAAAGATTCAAGGTGAGACTGGGTATATTTCATCCTCAAATTTGCTATGTGCCAACACTGCTTACACTTCGATGCAAACAAGCTTGTATTTAGCGTTGTTGGAAGGGAAGAGTTCTGTAATAGTAGAAATTAGCATAGAGAATGGCTTAGGACACAATGAATTGTAGATGGTAAGAAAATAAAGCGAAAAAGAATCATAACTGTTAAGTTATAGAAAATAATGTGGATTCTATTTCTAAGGAATATGTCCTACCTTCAATTGTAGGACGTGACGAAATTCGAAATCTACTGCAAGAATCAAGAATGCAGAGCCTTCAAGGAAAACGTTGTTTTCGAAGGAGAACTTTCAGCAAATAAGGTCCATCTTAAATCTATACCTTTTGTTAGAGCCCATCTTGACGCTAGGACCCACTTTGCGATATGCAAATTGTTTACTGGATTTGGTAAAGAGACAACACGGAGAGGCAAGTGATGGTAACAGTCAGTTTGAGGGATGCGACAAAGATAACTGATTATTTAAAATGCCTTTGACAGTAATCGAATATGATTTTGTGATGGGATAAGACCAACGATATAAGGAATGGTTGTGGCAATTTTTTGATGTATTGCGTGTATTTTTCCGTTGTAGAATCCTTGGACGTGTCCGGAATGCAGAATAAAATATAGCGAAAACCTAATAATGAACAAACTCACAGTCTTCATGAGACGTTTAATCAAACAATACTACAAGGTAAAGTTTCCATTTTCCATAAGTACTATGTATAGATGTTTCCTGAGTATGTCTTTCCCTTTGTAACTAATGACGTAAACCCAAAGTTGTAGTGTTCTACACAACCGATCTATGAATGATTTTTGCAGTACAGTAAAACAAGCCTAATCATACCATCACCAGTAAGCACTTTCTCAAAGCAGCGTACCAGTAGATATAAGACCATTGCCTGACTGACAAGCGAATTGTAACATTGCTCTTGGCATGTATAGTCGCCAGTCGAAGTCAACTGGCAGTTGTTGGAAAGATAGCTAAAAGCTGGGAAGGAGCGCCTGTACGTAGTATATAGCTGACTAGGAACTAATGTAGTTTGATCAAGATGCTTGATGTTAAAGAGAACTTGCAATTTCACCCTGATATAGGTGAAGAAGGTATTTACGGTGTAGAGCCAAAGCCACCGTCAAACTACAACATAATTTTCTAAGCCATAAACTTTTGCCATTGAAACCAATTCGTTATAAAGAAGATTCTTGTAAACTGCATGATTCTATTCAGGGAGTTCTGTATTGTGATGATCCCGTGTGTGGCAAGGAGACACGGTTAGTAAGACTCAGACGCGGAGTTGAGTCCCAGATTTGTGCCACTTGCGACAATGGAAGCCTTCGTCAACTTGTGAGTATTGCAAGTTTGTTTCGCTGATATTATTATAGTTAAAAAATTTTAAGTATTGAAAAGGAATTATAGATCTTTTCAAATAACCTGTGTTGTAATCATGACTGTAATGCTATAGATCATGGTGAATTAGATCAGTAATTTGCTTGAGCTGGTCAATTGGAGCAAATTTGTGAATGGGTAATGAGAGCTAAGATACTTCAACGGTCATTGACCAGCGCTATATTAACAGGTGGTTGCAAAAAGAGATGGTCCATCACCTAGACCATAAACTTTCACTGAAGTAATACCATTTTCTATTGTCTCCTCACGCATTGAACACCATCCAAATCGACAACAATTGCACATACTCAGTCTTTTCTCTATCTACAGTATTCAGATGGGCAACTCTACAACCAATTGTACTACTTGCAACGGATTTTCTGCGGCGAGCCCAAAGGAAATACATCAAAAAGCAAAAACATGAAATTCGGTGAGTTCTAGAAATAAGGAACATGCTTTTATTATGCCATTGTTTTGAGTTGGTAGGAAGAATTTCCAGGCACATTGGTGACTTAACCAAGGCCATAATGCCCTTTACAAGATCAAATGAATTGCTGTTTTGCTATCTTCAGAATATAACTCACTAAACAGCATGCTGAACCCTGTAATACTTTAGATTGCAGCAGATTGAGTCGATAGAATCAAACATCAATTGAGAAACGTGGATGTTATAAGATGGCCTACTATCGAGAGTCAAATACACAAGAATAATATATCTTAATGTGAAAGTGAGGTTGATGTAAGATGGTGGATGATTCATGTATTATGTTTATTGTGAGTAGCATAAAGATAACAAATAATCTGTGATAAGTAGAATGAGAAGGTTGTTAATATGGTTGGATAAATATGAGTAGGCTTACAATCATAACAAACCCTAGCTAATGATTCCAAACTTGCTGAGCAGTTGGCATGGGAGAACCACATGATCTGCAATGATATACCTCAAATACGATTCATATTACACAAAACACTGATGCTCTGTTTCTTCTTTAGCAAAAAAGATGGAATCGATTATGCAGTTTAATGGATTTTCAACAGTGGTATTGAGTGAACTGTTCACATTCCCAACTGACAAGCAAAATGACAAAGTGTAACCACTGCATCTCGTGTAGAAAGTCTTCAATTTTAATAAGCACTCTAACATCTTATAGAGCTTAAGACAACTTAAAACTGATTATACTTCATTTCTCTTGAAGCAAACACAGTACCCAACTGAGATTCTCGTCAGTGTAGAAGTTATGAGAAAGCGAGTTGATCCCTCAATTAATGCAAGGAATTAACATGCTAAGAGCCACCAGGTTAATATTACATACTATTTTCTACTATTTCAAACCAGATACACAAACAGAATAAACCATTTGGCTGAACAATGGATACAATATCTGAACTTCTACGATACTCTTGAGTCTGTTAGAGGCACTTTTTGGGACAAATCCTCAGAGTTTCCAATTGTTGATTTCCAAGTTTGGAAATAGTGTATTTTAAGAGGAATGCATTTGCACGTTAGAATTCCTAAAAATAACTTGGAAATTCATCCAGAAAATCTAAACATTGATAGTGTTAATTTAATTAATCGGTTGTTATCTTATTGCTATATTATTATAATTTGCAGAAGAAATTAGCAGTTTTTGGAACTACATATGCTCAGTTTTGAATGAGGAATCGCGTTGTGCATATCAGTATCAGTTCAATTTCTTTGCCTGTTCCTTGTGAAAATAACTTTAAATGTTATAATCCAGCGTTCTGACCGCTTTGTGATGCTTTCTTGCTGTTAGAGGTAAAACAACGCAAAACTGAAGTACTTTAATATAATGTCAACAAATAAAAAAATTGAAATAACTAATTTCATACCTGTCAAAACTATAGTGTTTTTTCTTTGGCATCTGATAACGTTAACTTCAGACTCAAAGCTCTATTGCCAGTCTACTATTATGTTTTTGGGTAATATTTTGAGATGTCAAATGTCACCTAGACTTTGGTAGTGTTTTCTTAGATAACCATTTTTCTGTTACGATTTCAAGATATAAACAGTGCCTTGTAGAAACCTGGGGTTTGGGGGTACATTTCTAAGATAACAGAAATGGCCACGTGAAGAATATTAGTGCATATGAAAACACACGCCGAAGGCACACACCAGTTGAAGAGCTGCCACAATTCCAGCCTGCATCAAAAGCATCTGACTAACAAAACTAACTCAGTTTAGCGCCCATTCAAAAAGTGCGTACGTTGTGAAGTGGGGAGGGGGTAACCAGAAGAGCGTATGAAAACGTACAAAGAGAAGGGGGTTCTTCAAGGAAGGTACGTACGTTTATGTAATTTTCAAACGGTAATTACTTGCGAAGCATCCTAAATAAATAAGACTGCCTGTTAAAGATCATAAACGCAACAGAGCATTCTCATTGATGTTTATGTAAACACATGATAATCTTTAGAGTTCTCGTGTACGTGTAAAATTCTGCAAACCTTGAAATTACTGAGATAAACAATTGTAGCAAATTTCTAGGCGGGAGGGTGTGATGACTTGAGACTACGTACGCTCAGGGGGAGGGAGTACCTTGAAAATGTACAAAAGCATACCAGGGGGAAGGGGTCCAAAAATCGATAAAATTGGGCGTATGCACGCTTTGAATGGCCTCTTGGGGGAAATGGGTAGGGAAAAGAAATGACCTTAGAAGCACATAACCAAACTGGTCAATTGCTACACATTTTTTCTTCATATAGCTGGTCCTATTCATCGGAGAGAGGGACAGGGAGAGAAGGTGCTAAGATCAATCCTCCTCAAAACTGTACATTTCCATGACATAGCAAGACAATGGAAACAATAGAAGACAATGGGAACAAAGCATAGACGACAATCGAAACAATAAAGACAACCATTTTTGTTAACCCCTGGCTATATTAATAGTTTGTTGCATAAATATATACGACGTGTATAGTTGAGGCATTTAGTAACAGCATGCAGTAGTAAAAATATCAGATGTACTGGAAGATAAACAAATCAAAAACTTATAATACAAATACTGATACCTAATCAAAATCTGATAAAACACCTTACACCATCTTAAAAATCAAGCATCTGCGTTCAAATTAATATTTTATCATTTCGTCTTGGAGTGTAGGAATGACTGGACTGTAATTGAGATTTCGGCGAAATAATCTTCAGGCAGAGTTTTCAGTATAAAAGTCGATTAACTATCTACATGATACAGATTTCACTAACACTGCAAATTGTCTATCAGACTTATATACACTAACTTTTCAAAACTTTGCATGTGATGATAGCAGCTCTCCAGTTACATATAATGACATTTTAAAACCCATATTGGCGTGATATTCTCTTGACCAAACAAGAGGTACCGTAAATTACCGATTAACAAAAATTTATGGGTGGGCGCTTATTCGGACCTGGGCGGATATTCTGAAATCGAAGAACAGATACATGAACATACATCCTCTTTCTATAGAATCCATTGAAATATAACGTTGTAATCAAGGAGAATCTATAGATCTTCATCGTCCTTCGTATCATCAAAATATCGAATAGATATTACAGAATGTAAAGAATAGCCATTGAAGTCAACTGAGAGTATTTAATTGTGAGAGAATGTAAACTTATGTGAGGTTGAGAGAAAACTGAATGGCATTGCTTTTTCACTCATCCAATATATACTAAAAGCTTATTCAGACCTATCTCCTTATTCGAACTGGGTGCTTATTCGGACCTGGTCCCTTGTGAGAAACATTTTTCCAAAGCTGGGCGCTTATTTGAGTCCTATGCGCCTAATAGGTAATTAACGGTATTGGGGTCAGTTTAATCCTTACGTTAAAACAACTACCTGCCTTAAAAGTCTTTGTCTCAAAAGTGACGTACAACGATCTCAACGTTAACTAGCTTGGAGGCTCAAATTGCGAAACGCGGCCACATTCGACTTGTCAGTTCTAAATTACCTCAGATCCCTTCAGGGAAAAACATGTAAGGCAATTTCAAGGGCCATCAGGCTGGATTCCAAAATCTGTCTGCGCAAAACGTATGGACTAGCAAATAGTGGGGTTTTCAATGAATTACATCTGGGCATATGAAAACCTGCTATTCTGGGCATTTACATAATATAGCGTTAAAAAATGAAGATAATACTAACAGACAAATGCTTCTAGTTCTAAACGTTAAATTAGTTATGCCTTCATAATAGAAGGTAACTGAAGGCAAGGAGTAGCTCCATACTGCAGAATACTGCAGTATCCGTTAATGCCATACTGTCCGTGTCTACATCTATATTTTAATAGCTAGTTGTATTCTGGTATCCAATTTATTGCAGGGGGCAATTTATACATGGAATATCGACTATACTTAGCTAATAGATGTGTATATGACAGAAATTTACATAAGACATATTCGTTCGCTTGGCTGGCGATTGAATATCAAAAACAAGAGTCAAAACAAAACATGAAAAGGAATCTTCGTAGTTGAAATTTAAAACATACTCTTCATACCAGTCTTCCATTTTACCAGCAAAAAACATAGTCAGTGATGGCTTCTCCACTTCGTCCCATTCTAAACTTCGCTGCATCCAACGAAGCATATTGAAACGGTTATTGTACGATAAAGCAGCTGGTACTTTGAAACCACTGATATATTTGACAGTTGGGTGATGACCGTCATGGAAAACTAATACGATCTTGTCTGAATTGTTCCTCGACATTTTGATCTGCCACTTCTAAGTTCGAATTCGCAAGCAACTGATAATCTTCGAAATTCAATGGGTCAAGTCCTACTCTAATATTATTTAAAATCTCATCTGAAATATCGTCTCTTTGTTCTTGATTACCAATAATACCCATTCTAAACTGATTAGCAAAATCATCACTCAACTGACTATTGATGTTTGGCTGACGGCTAGGCATCATTTTCCCCTGCATGTTGTTACCCTGCATCATATTCATTTGTTGCTGTTGCTGCTGTTGTTGTTGCTGCCGTTGTCTTTCTGATTGCTGTTGCTGCTGTTGCTGTTGTTGTGGATCATACATCAAATCGTTCATGCGAAGCAAATTCAAATACTGTTCCTGTTCAAAGGAATTCGGGCTAGAAGAAGGAAACAAACTTGGAGAAAACACGGCCTCGTAAGCAAGCGGTGAGATTGAGCCAAAAGGAGGCGGCACTGTTGCAGCCGGAGATGTTGGTGAATGTAGGCTACCACCTTGCATGTCTGGTCTAACGTGATTGGCCAAATACCGTTGTTGTTGATCTTTCACATCTTTATTGTCAGGATTTGAGAACTGACGCGGAAAGACTTGTTTCCCAGTGTTAAGACTCCTACGGAGCGGCAACGAAGACGGCGCAAAGAACTTGACATTATTGTTGCTGGGTTGATTTTTCATAATTGGTTCTTCGATAGGACTCCTAGGGATCTCCAACGACAAACTAGCAACATCTGGCAGCGACCCAGAATTATTCATGATTTTCATGTGATGCGTTTTTCTATCTTGGACAATATTATTGCTAAAAATAAAAACACGAATCACCTTAACATTTATTTAAAGTTCCTCATTTCACCTTAAGCCCCATTGCAGTTCGCTCATTCTCTTCACTCAGCAGAAGAGACATAGCTAAATTTCTCCTGCTTGTGAGTCGTGGATCTAAAGAATCCCTACGCCTTGTAATGTAATCATTAAAATCAAAGAAAGATACTGTCGGAAATGCTACTATTGCTTGGAACTTGCAAAAGCAACCATGAAGAGAATTAAAGTCTGAAAGACTAGCAGTGTTGATAATGCACAATGGGATAATCGGACAAAGAAAGCATAAGGTCAAGTGCTTTTGTAGTGCTAGATTGGGAGATTTCCTGGGAAAAGCACACTGCTTTCACGACGCAAGTGGAATATGGCATTGCGACCTTTCTTAGCATTGAACTTCAAACTCTTTGAGTCATTCATTGTATAGGTTCCTTGATAAAAGTGAGTGACCACGTGATACAAAAGTGCAGTAATAAACAACGGAACGGCCAACGCAGCAAACTTTTCATAGGATGCTGATAAGATTTAATGCGAAAATTCAACCTCATCATTAGCATAACGTTTTGCGGGTTTGAGTTCTTGTTTCTACTGTCTTCTCATCTTCAAATCATTTCCATACCTCGCGCATCCATAATTTCTAGTGCATTTACACTTTGATTAAAACCTAGCCTTCTACGCACAATAAAAGCAACTGAACCAGAGATACCCCTAAAATTTCGCGTGGCATAACCACGGAGGAAGTCATTAAGCCTATTTTTGGACGGAGATGTGCCATATTGGTGTCAAAATCTAGACCTATAATTCCACAAACCTCTGAAAATCCCACTAAACAAGTCGACCTCCCTAGAGTACAACTTACCCACTACAATAGTACAATATCTGGTCCTGCGCGATTGTTGCTTGTTTATGATAAAAAAACAACCCCAGTTAAATGATAAAGAGCTGGTGGCCAATGATAAACAAATGATGTTACAATGCACCAATACTTCATTTGATGCAAATACCATCTTAAAACTGTTACTAAGAAAAATAACTTCGCATACCCATATGATGGGGTAGAATCCGGAGCTTTTTGCATTGGCTGAGGGGATCTTGGCTCCTGAAAACAAACCGAATGAAAGCTGAAATATATTAAGTATGTCCGGCAAGTAAATTTAAGCAGTAGAATGGACAGTTGATGAGAATGATCGGAAATCAATTAAACTAGCAATGGTACTCCACCATTTCATTAAGATGTCGATTACATAATGGCCTGCACCAATCAATTCAATCAAATCAGACAATCAATAAAAACAAATAGGTAAAGAATGAAAATTTAACAAAAATATAGGAAAATAAACATTGGACAGTGTGCGAAAATGCAAACCCCTTACCTTTGAACCAGGACTGACTTTTGGACTAGGGCTACCTGGAAGCAAATAAAGTTAATGAGACACAGCTGAAAAGGTAACTATGAGGATAATGAAATGGTGAGATAGACATAATCCACATAGAAATACGATCATTGTTGATTCCTTTGATTAATCAATCATTCAATCAGCTATTCAATCAATCTTCTAAATAATAATGGCTTTATAGTATGGTTTCCAGCCAAAGGCTATGCTAGCAACTGTACGCATTACCCCCTGGTCACTATGCTTGTAGCACAACAGTAACGTGCAGCCAAACATGACGTTCATAAATACGGACCAGGTATCCATCTATGTCCCTGGATGGGGGGAGGCACAATTTGTGATAGCACCTTGCCTAAAGGCGCTACCTCAGAAAGTGGCCTCAGACAGATTCGAACCCACGAGCACACGGTCAGCAGTCCACCGCCTTTAACCACTATGCTAATACTTAGGCTAAAAATAACCATTCAATAGATTATGAGTGTAGAACCATGTATCCACCAAATAAAAATTTCTGCACGCATCCAATCAATTAATCAAATGCCCAAAAAAGTAAGCAACAAAAACTACAATAGCACAAATTTGTTTACAAACCTCTAGGCCCAGCAGCTATTGCAGGATCTGAAAAGGTCCTGAAAAGAATACTGAAGAAATGCAACAGCAGATACGGAATATAATTAATCCATGGGTTTCAAACGCAATCAACGAAAATTAGGATATTGGCAAACTTCATACTTAAGGTACATCGTAAAAATATATAATACTGAGCTAGTGCTATTACAAGCAACATCCGAAATAAATAATTTGTTCTAGATAGCCTAATACATACATTCACAGAAAATATTAACTAACACACAAACGCACAAATGTATAGACAGGCGCGCATACAGAGAGAGATATATATAGATAGATAGATAGATAGATAGATAGATAGATAGATAGATAGATAGATAGATAGATAGATAGATAGATAGATAGATAGATAGATAGATAGATAGATAGATAGATAAATAGATAGATAGGTAGGTAGATAGGTAGATAGATAGATATATATA
>OLMO02000294.1:6443466-6463958 GCA_900291935.2 Cassiopea xamachana | reverse complement strand
TATATATATATATATATATATATATATATATATACACATAGATAGATAGATAGACAGATAGTTAGTTAGTTAGGTAGTTAGTTAGGTAGGTAGGTAGGTAGGTTGGTAGCTAGTTAAATCGAGGGGAAATACAGACACAAAACATATAATTTTAAGCATAATTAGAGTGACTAATATCTGAAAAATATCGACGAACCTTCTCCAAGCCCCGCTTTCCCTTAATGATTGGTATTGTGGTAAATGGTATGGAGACGCATCTATAACAAAAGCTTCGATCAATATAACAGCATTCCATGCACTTAGATAACACAATCTTCAGTCGAAAAAAATTACACAAAATGCATGATATTAAAGGCAACCAGTTTCCTATACATTGAATAATCGAGATGCTACAATTGATTTCCAGACGAAAAGGTGCTCAAACAGTATAATGTAATTTAAAGAAGACAAAGCAGGTATTATCCCCTCAAAGTCCTTTGGCCTCCTTATGTCCTAAGCAATGCAAGCTACAAGAGCTGCACTACATCAAGATTCATCGCATTACTCTTTTATAGAAATCTTCTTGCCTGGCTATTTATAACTAACGACTCGAATCACTGTGCAGGTTTTGTGATCATTTAAATATCACCGTTCAACAATTGTGACGGCAACCCTACTAACAGAGTTGCATACTGACGAGGAGACATGTAAGGAGGTGATGCACAAGGGAAAAGATCCTGAATACGTCCCGTAGAACAATATACACGCTCTTTTTTTTATAAAAAAAACGTTTCTAAGAAAATGAGGCCCAAATCGTCAAATTCTTAAGAAAATCACGAGGCTCAATTTCCAAAATTTAGCGTTTTTATTGGCCAAAAATCGATATTTCGTCATTGTTGCATTCAAAATGTTAAAGATGAAATTCAAATTCAAGTATACAGTATTAACAACGAAAGTGTAAGCCACTCTAGCCAGTTCATTTCAGTAAAAGTTTAAGACAAATTAAAGAAAATATCAGGCTCAATTTCGGGAAAAGTTAAGAAAATTGAGGCTCAGGCAAACTTATGGTTTTCTTATAAAACAATCGCGAACTTTAAATATCAGTGTAAAAAGGTACCGGATAATATACCAGTAAATTACCTGCTCTGTGCTTCGCTTTATGAATTGGCCTGGTGAGATGTGTGGCCCGTGGTCTGTACAATTGATCTTCATAAAGAGGTCTCCCAGGATACGTTGATGATAAATCAGGCATTACGTCATTCATAGGAGTCTGGAAGAGAAAGTCTTGAAATCAATGATTACTGAAAAACTTGCTCACACAGAATGAGGGTTCTCTATAATCTTAGAGCATAGTTTCACTGTCACAGTCCCAAAAATACAAAAGCCTATTAGCAGTTGAATTTATCTTTAATATATGTTGAATGCAATGTAGAAAGTGTACGAGATTGGGAAAAAGCCGTCAGGAAAATTAAGATCAAAATAACACGAAGCACTAGAAAAAGATGAGAAGAAATGCAAATGAAGAGCAGATGAAAATCGCTCACGGACCTAATAAGATAGATAACAGAGTTCCAGGAAGCCAACAGCAACTTCAATTCACCAACTCATCATAAAATGGAGGACACAAAGAAGTACTCCTGTGTGCGACCTTGAAAGGTTTCCTACGTTCTAAGTTTATCGAAGCAGTGAAAAAACTACTCGAGTACTCTTCGATAGAAGCCACAATCTTTCTCAAAGCAAATCTCGCTCAGTCATTCCTTCATCGACAAGGTAGGTCACAACTGTGTCGGGTAAATAAATTAGCTATGAAGAAGATTTAGTTGAGTATTAACCAAAAGGAATACATTGCAATGAAATTTTCCTCAGACCAGACTATTCTTCACTGTGACCTAGTCTGCCGATTAACGACTAACGGCACATTTACAAAGAACATCGACTGGATCAGACTACAAAAGACAATACAGTTTTCCATCTATTTTCAAATTATAAAAAAACTGAGAATTGAAGATTAACAGCGTATCATATTCTGCTGCAATGCAAAAATACATAAGTCCTTGCAAAAGGAAAGTAAATCAAATGCGAATAGGAAATTGTACTGATAAAATTGCATTCTATAAAATTAAATTTCTTTCATTCGATGATACGCATCATACGTGTGCAAAATACAAAAGAAATTCAATTCATTTAGCAGAAGCTTGGCATTGCCTTATGTGTAAGCAAAAATACTACATGAAAATCATAACTGCCACAAATAGGAAAGAAAATCCAAAATTTTGTACTAATCTTCAGAGACTTTGGCGGGAATGAGTCAGGTATTATAGGAATGAGAAGCACGGCAAATTAATGTAAGTTTTATGTCATTTTTAAAGGCGATTTGAAGATCCTCCTGATATAACTTCAAGGGCTTCTGTCGCATATGGAAGAGAGCAAAATACCCACGTCGAAAACACCGAAACAAAGTGTCGAAGATAAGATACGGCCTGTGTTCTTCAACCATTTCAGGTTCTTTTCCAAGCAGTGAAAATAATAGGTTGATATCAGCAGCAAAAATGTTTTGCAATTTAACTTAAAACAAGTAAATTGCCCTAGCTGAGATTGTATCTAAAAGATACACTATGGCGGTGCTCAGAGATGTAATTGGTAGATAAAAAGGTTACAACTGACGATAACAGCAAACTTCAAATGAAACGGATCATGGCCTAAATGGCTGTTATAATGAAATTGAAACGAGAGCATATTGCAAATGAATGTAATACAATGAAACATATAATAACCAAGCAGTAAACATGAAACAGCAAAAACCAATCAAGGAATCAAGGCATAAAGGACTATGAACATGTTCACACTATCAGCAAGGAAATTATTAAAACTTTTCGGGAACCATCGGCCTAGATTATTAGAAGGAATGCGTATAAAGCATGCTGTTGCTGTTGTTACTAAGCATGCTGTTGCCTAGCAACTAAGAGCTTCCAGGAGAGGGGGATTGCAGCCTTGTGGGAGTTTGTTACACCGTGCCAGAGTTAAGACGGTACAGCCCTAGACAATAATCACGATGATGCTGCTAAAAAATTATTCACCAGTTAAGTATCGCCTCTTCTAGGGAATGAGATACCGTATATTTCCGCTTACAAGCCCCCCTTCACCGCGAATACGCCCCCACAGATAAGTCCATCTTTTCCCTAACGCATGCTTTACTCCACGTTTAAGACTCCCCTCGCAGATAGGCCCTATAGGAATGTTCCTTAGATCGAAGCAGAGAGTACATTCACGAAAAGTATTGTACCCTTTCTTATATCTCTAACGTTCTTTTGAGTGGTGTGTACCACAGACTGTATCTCAATGCCTCCACCTAGGTTTGAGATTGAAAGGAGTGACAGTGAGAGTGAAAATGACATTGAAACTAGTGACAAAGAGGATGAATAAGTACTCTATTGCAAGAACTGATCATAAGCAGTTACTGTTGTGCGATTGTTGTCAAAGATAGTACTACTCTCGCTGTATAAGCTAGTAACTGAGCATTTTGGATCTTTTCCTTACTGAATACTTTTCTGCACCTCGTATAACCCCCCATGGGTAAGTCCCCCGTGGATAGGCCCACCAAAAAAGCCTTACGAACACAGATAAGCCCTGGGCTTATAGGCAAAGACGGTGCCTTGACTTGTTACGGTATTAATCTATTCATGTGGAGGGTGATGCTATGGAGGAGCGTTACAAGATTGAGGGAGGGTCTTAAAAATGATAAATGGGCGTTACTTAACGGGTGAATGGTTTCTAAGACGGGTTCTGCGAGCTACACGTTTCAAGTAGAATACCAAAGTGAAATGTCAAATATTGCTGCTATACAGAAACGAATATACGGAAAGGGTCATTAATTTCAAACACGACAACATTAATGCGCATTGCATTCATTAAAAATAACAGACATACCAAAATAGCACGGAATTATCAATGAGCAACGTTAAAAACAATAGACACCCATTTTAATAGGCAATTTCGATATTTTTTAATCAGGGTTCAATAGTCAAAGATCTCATCCAATTGGTGCTAATCTAATTATCAAATTTCCATTCCAACTCAGAGGATTTGTTTAACCAATGAGGCTAGTATCAAATCATTGAAGGAAGGTTTCACAAGCAGCTGCGAAATCACATGAATAATCATGACAGTGAAAGCAAGAACAACTACAGTTGAGGTCTGTAGTTACTACTGATAGTCTAGGCTAAAAAGGTGTGTCTAGATGGAACCAAAGCGTTGATATTCAAGTTGGTGTTGAGGGGGAGTAGTCTGAATTAATAACAACCAGCGTCAATTGAAAAATGCACAATTAATGTACTTGGCAAGTGGAGCTAGAGAATGCGAATCTCGCGCGTAGGCTACATCAACAAATGAATAAGTCGATTGAACAACAAAAGAAATTAGAGTGCCTTTTAACAGAGCAGGTGGATCGTATTGTATAAAGTGGCCAAGAATCTTACATTGCTGATGTCATGAAAACGTGATCCACAATATACTCTCAAACATGCATTGAGACGTACAAGACATAGAAACAATAGGAATATCATTTGTGCTAATGAAAATAAACTCGGCTGCGCGACACAACACAAATAACGTGCGTGAACTCATGACATACTCTGTGAAGAAGTATTAGTGATAATATAATGCAAAATAGCTCTGATATCTTGTGAGTGATACAAATCAAGGCTTCATGTGACTGGAATCAAAATCTTGTTGTCATCAAATAAGTGCTCGTCTTGACTTTAATAGTATTTTGACTGGTTCTCATTACGTAATTCAAAAGCTCCACATCACAATAACCATTATCACTCTGAATTCTTTGATGGAGATAGACATCACTGTGGCATTACTCAGTGACAGGCCCAACAACTTCATATGTTATTGCTATTTCAACTCTGCTATTTAGGCATAACACACAAAATCCAAGGTCCTGTCAATAACATTGCCTTGCAATCTCAAAACAAGCCAGTCATAACACAATTTTTGTCAAATGCGATCCTTACATGAAGCATCACCCAATTCAACAAAATCATCAATTATCTAGTCCTCTATTTACCTGTTTGTTCATATGATCTAATGAACAAATTCAAATATCTTCAAATTCAAAAAATAATAACTCTATAATCTTGCTCTACCGGTTACAAAAACACTGCGCTATAACACTTTCATATATTTCACATACTCTTTTATGGGTATAAATAATATATACACAAGATGTAAACTTTGGCATTCCTTATATTTCAAATAAATGAAAGAAGTACAGCATCATCTAGATGCAAGAAATCCTACAACCAGTCATATCTGAGTGCCAAGTAGAAATAAAAGGAAATCTTGAAAAATTCACCTGATTTTTTCAGACGTCTAATCTTTACTTAAGTACAATAATGTCTGAAGTGATACTTTCCTTGATGTAGATAAGCCTTAGTGTATTTATGTAGCAGATAAGTGGCTAAATTCTTTAACTTTATAAATATGGTAATTATCTGCATGCAGACTTGGAATCTTAGCCCCAAGTTAGTCTTGTTATTTAATGACAGGTATATTAATGTAGGTACCATTACTTGGAATGAACAAGACTATAGGTCTAAGGAATAAACTAATCATGCATTTGACTGCTTTGTTTATGACAAATTCACCAACTAATTGGATAGCCTTCTCTTAAACACCATTTTTAAAAAACATATAAAACTCTATATGCAAAAAGTTAAGCAGGATCTGAGAAGGAATGGCCAGCTTCAGATCAATGAACATGGGATTCAATGCTTTTTATTAAAATGGTAATTTGTTTTTCTGTAATATTACAATAAATTCAATGAAATTACCACAGTAGCAGTTGAAGGTCTGCTGATACAAGGATAAAATACTACTTTATTCCCATACTCATTTCATGCACATTAAGACAAAAATCCTTGGTTTCTTGTATCTCTTGATATATTGCACAAATATATCAGTCCCGTGGATTACTTTATTTCATTATCTCAAACTTTTATCAATTCATCCCATGAGCTTTTGATTTTGTTAAGCAGAAAAAACTCTGGATAGAATACCCATGTTAACCTCACAACCTGCCCTTATTCAATTCATAAAATATCCTCACTCAGTTCATAGTCTACCCTCATTTAGTGCATAACCTATTCCTGCTCACTTTCTAAGGTGATGAGAATCAACTGCTCACTATGGAAATGGAATCCTTAGCAAATGAAGATAGATGGATAAATGAACATAATGATGCATTATTGACTACTCTCAAAATTGCAAATAATAATGTCCTCACTGAAAAATAGTGTTTTCATACATTGACTACATCACGTTTTGGATTATAGACAATCTCTCAAAAACCTGAGTTGTAGATGAATAAAAAGTTTTCACTTTCCACCTAATATTTTAGTGATCAAGAGTGTACTGTAAGCTATATTCCCAAAAATAGATTACAGAAACTATGCAAGAAGGGGATATCAAAGATCATATCTAAAATGCTAACTGTTTGGCCATAGGTAAAATATTTCTTTTTTAGATAATATTATAACTACTAAAATCTCACTTGAATTTCTTGATGTGGTGTTGGAAAAGCAGGTAAAGATCCTCCTTTGTACATGATGCTTGATGGGTGACTGAGTCCTCCATGGTGTGGACTTATATTCTATAGAAATGTAAGTTAAAATTACTAATAACATATAAAAGTAGATAAATATTTAAAAATCTGCATTAAGTTACATTACCAGTGAACAAGTACTGTGACACAAACAAAAGTGCAAAAAGATGAGATGCTATAAATGGGCAAACATATCATTCAATTCAATTTGAAGTAACAAATGATTCAGTCCTATATCATCAACACTAGCATGGGAGTGTTTGGATGATGAAAACAACTTGACCAATACTCATTTGATGAAATTCTTAAAATGGATAGAAAACTAAAGGAATTGATATATTGACAAAACTAATCCTAATAGATAAGATTTTAAAAAATCAGTTTACTGAGACGGGTAAAAGCAGAGGCAATGTCAAGTTGGACTTTCCCTCATATTTATCATAAAATAACTTTTTACATCAAAAGATCCTCTTCACATTTCTACATATAGTCACTCATTCTGTGTGTTTATAAGCATGGCTTTTTCACCAATAACAGTCTAAAATACAACTGTCTGTACTCATCTAAAAACACTTTCAATACCACAATCCTTAAAGCTATGAGCTCAAATCATTGTTATACCATTATCAAAATTCTAATATTTATAAATACAGTGTTAAATAAATATGATAGTTCTACTAAACTGAAAAGAATGGCTCAACTTCTGTACACAAAAGTGAGTTTTGGAAGCCACTAAAACTAAAACACTGAAGTCTTCTCGCTAATGCTCACAACTACATGCTAAGTTTTGTGATATACCCTTAAGGCCTGATCTGCAAATACATATGTACAGGTGATTTCACGGCTTGCTTTCAATTCAATCCAAGTTGAACAAAAGAAAATTAGTCTGGACAGCAATAACCATTGTAAATCCATCCAATAAAACATGCTGGTTTATTCAATCTATTCTAAGCTTTCCACATTTGAGTACTTTAACAGAAGCTATCCCAAGACACCTGTCCTACACCTTCAAACATTTTTTATGCCATATTGGCACTTCAATATTAATTCAAGCCACTGCTACAATGCTTCTTCGTATCAACAGCACAACAAGTACAACATTTTCAATGGAAATGCTAAAAAGCTCATTCTGAAAGCCCAATCCAAAAAAGAAACAGATGTTTGTTGAAGCACATATTTTTTTAAGAAAGTCATTTACAAGAATATAGTACATGACCGTTCAAAAAGATAAGGAAGGTCAATGTTGGATTTTTTGAAACCCTAGACAGCCAATGAGTTATTGCATAGGAACACACTCAAATTATGTGTGTACAAAATGCTATATATGTTATGCTGGCTTTTCTTCAAAAGTCTATTTTCTGCTATTGACCAAGAGTCATCATTATTTAAGTGTACATGCAGCTTTTAATGTGCATTCACAGAACATTGGAACTCACAATTTGCTGAGAGAGGTGTAAGAATGTTTTTATACTGGAATCATGAAAAAGCTCAGAAACTTTCAGTTCTGGGCCTAAAATAAGTTTCTTATAAAAATGTATATACACATTTTTATAAGGAAATTTTTGTGGCCCTGCTCTGAAACTTTGAGCTATACATATTTCATTTACCATGCATACTTTAACACCTCTTAAGATTAGGTCTCTAATTTCTCACTGCATCAACTGCCTATCTATGTAAAATCTATTATCTCATTTATTGAAATAACTTTCCTTGCTGGTACTACTTGTGTATCTAAGAATGATTCATGTATTATCCAATTACTAATTCGACTAATACCTAGTCTCCTTGGATATAAAGAAGTAGAGATTGCACATAGATCAAACTGGCGAGTGTAATTAATATTTCTTAAGTTTGTGGTTTGAAAGAATTAAAAAAAATCAAATATAAGACGATAGGTAGCAACCTACGCTTTGCAGACACCACCACCAAACTTGCAAGGTAGCGCACACGAGCTACTTAACAGACCGTAAAAGATTAACAATATTATCAGAAAACGGCACCAACTACTTAAATTCCACCTTTGCAACACAGCTCTGCGATCGGTAGAAAATCTCCACATAAGGAGCAGCAAACAACTCAATTTGGAGGGTTAATGAAATGTTATTGCAACAAACCACTACTTATCCTGTGATTAAAGTATTTTGTTGTTATTGCTCACATCCTAATTAACGATTGTCATAATGCTGTAAAGT
Organism: Cassiopea xamachana; assembly: GCA_900291935.2. Lineage (NCBI taxonomy): Eukaryota > Metazoa > Cnidaria > Scyphozoa > Rhizostomeae > Cassiopeidae > Cassiopea > Cassiopea xamachana. The sequence goes on along the minus strand of OLMO02000294.1, from coordinate 6,455,180 downwards.
ATGTGACTTCAGAAATATCTAGAGGTCCTTGGACCAAGATACATATGTATCCATCTCCAGAATAATGCGAAAGACAACCAGCAGTTTTCAACCCCTGACGATACGACACTTGATATACAAGCCCGCCGTCTTGTAAGCTTCCATACACAATAGGCCTAAACTCCAACACAGGACTACTGCTAGTAACAAAGCTCATTTCTTATACAAAAACTCGAGGCCAACTGGTGTCGTCATCATTGCACTTTTAAATTTACTATCTTTTCAATGTCTAATAATAGGAGAAGGTAAATACAGAACTAACCGTGTTGCGAGCACTTGCAACCTCGCGCATAATGGATGCGAAGGCCTCTTCTTGCTCAGCCGCCTTCTGTTTTTGAATGGCAATTTTCTCGGAAAACTTCCTCGGCACTGTCGACATATTTGTTGATGAATGCATTGGAACTTGATTGGCATTGGCAAGTAATTTCCTAGTGCATTGCTAACTACTTAGAAACAAAACTGAACAGTTCCCAGACGCGTTGGCACACAAACCACTTGAAAATGAGAAAAGTGTAGCGGCGACAACGAGCAAATGGTCGAGCAATGTATAAAACGTGGAACAGACCATGGCCGAGAGGCATGAGAAAGTAGACTTTACATAATTTTATCTAACATTTTAATGCTAAATATCACAAGTAGTCCATCTCGCTTCTTGACACAAAGTACTACTGTTTTTTCCATCATTCTCTGTTCCTTCCCCATGTAGATACTACAATTTAGTGGTGAGGACGTTGGAAAAATTGCTTCCTCTTGGTAAAGCATAGTTCTTTCCAAAACTCATTTCTAGAGGGGCTGCACTGTAAGCTTGGTTCATCTGACTCTATATAAATGTTTGAGTCACACTGAACTTGGAACTGGTATAAATTTTTAACACTAGCTATGTAACCAAGCCAGTGGGGCAGCAAAAGGATAGTCATTGAGATGAATCAGGGATGGGCTACTGGGGGTGCTGGAGAGGCTGGAGCCCCCTCAAAATTTTGCCTAGTTCCCCCCGCTTGCACGTACGTTTTTGGTGATTTACATGCACTGTCGGCACTTTTATGATTTTCTTCTAGCCAATCTGAAGACCATGGTCCGCTAAATTTTGCTTTCTTCTTTCACTGTTAGCACTCTGGCAGTGCTAGCCTCTTCAACATTTCTTCACTGCCACACCACCTATGAAATAAAGTTACTCTCTGCTAAATATTCTCTCAAAAAAACACGAGATACTACACACGCATCGAGTAAACGTCTTATGTGAATTTTGAGCTTCATTCTTGGCGTAATTTAGCAAATATTGAATGTATTAAGCTTTATTCAATGGTTTTACTTTCCAAGGATTTATTATATCCCCAGTACACAGTCCTTGACATTTGCAACTGAAGCCATCATTTATACTGCTAGGCCAGTACTAAAATGTCCCGCACTGGAATTTCTCATGTCGTTGAATTAACGTGCTCTGAAACGTCAGAAAGCCGTTGTTGGGGAGTAGGGAGGCGCAAGTCTGGAATTAAATACACAATTGGGTTTTATCCCAGTCTATTCAATTACAAAAAAATCTGCTTATGAGAAAACAAAACCAAAATCACTTTTTATCTTAAGTGAATAATTATTTACCATTACTAGCTTTGCCCATTTTATACACCCGTGGTACGCTAATAAGGTACAGCTTTGAGCATTAAACACTAGATGAAATCATAATAAAACTTGTAACAATAAATATCTTTGAGAAGGAAATAGATGGACAATACATTCATTGCATTTATCATTTTGGTAGATGTCGGGCAGGAGAAAGATCGCAATTCTGCAATTTTCAATGAAGCCAATTGCCTGTGCTTCAGGGACGGATGGATCCAGATCTGGACTTGGGGGGGCTTTATTGTCTTTTTCAAGTGAAAGTTTCTTAACGTTATTGTTAACTACAGAAAACATTGCCGTTTGGGGAGCCATGGCCCCACGGCCTCCTAGATCCACTCCTGCTGTGTATGGCAACGGTGGAAAGACGGTGAGTTCGTGATCATCAAACTCCAGAAAAAAACGACGAGTTTCGTAACATATGGGGCTGGGAAAATCATAAAAATGCAATAACGAGGGCCTATGTACGGTTGAGGCTAGGTAGTCTGACATTCATATACGGACCAAGACTTTAAATAGCGGGAGTGCTAGGGGTAATTGAACCAGTATACAACAGTAGAACACAGTTCAACAGTAAACACAAGTTCATTTATATGATAATTCACTCCATGTTAGCGTTGATGCGTCAAATAAATAGTTAGCAATAAGCTAACCATTCCCACATATTGGCTGGACGTGATCCTAGCTTTGTAGTGGCAACCTATAACTGGGATTACATGGTGCAGGAACAGAATAGATGCTATGACCTCTGAATCGCAACTGATAACGAGACTGACAACTACGCAGTCCTGTTTGTGTATGCTTACAGCAAATTTCCAGACAGAGGACTCCCAAAATACAGTTACATCGAAAAGCTAAGACTAAATACTACTACAAGAACTCCAATGCAAAGAATGCACATTTACACCATCATCTGCCTAGATGTAGAAAGTGACTCGTACAAAATATATTACTGAAAGCAATAACTGATTCTAGTTTTAGCATGTGCACATGTGCTAATCAAAATAGTTGGATTACTGATGTATATGAAGCCATAACTGACATGAATTTGTAAAATCTGTTATTTAGAACAACTGATATAAAAGCAAAGGAAACAGAATACGACAAGTAGTTAATACACTGTTTTAAAATTCAGTATCAAAACCCAATAAGAGCGCAGGCGTCAGTGAAGTAGCAGACAAAGGGGCTAAGACAACTCTAGAAGGGCCCCCAATATATGAGGTCCTGCAGAGCCCCTCAGAGGCTTTCAAGAGACAAGTACTTTTTTGTATTATTTAGAAAGAAAATTAAGAAGGGTGCCCAAGTGCTACTGAGTTTCTAAGGGCCCCTGGTATCTCTGTTACCCTACTGGCAGGCCTCCTAACATGACGTAAATCTTAACATAAAATCAATGGAGCTGATGCTTTCTGGTTTGAAAAGAGAGACGGGTCGACTGGAGAGAACGCAGCACAACCCAATTGAGTGAGATATGAAACTGGTAAATCTAACGTTTATAAAGCATTAGAGAGATCTGTGTTCCCAACAGAGAGGGAGAAGCCTAAGCTTAAGGAGCCTTAGAGTTCAAATGTAATACAAGAGTAAATTTGGATAATTCTGGGGTGGCTATACCTAGCAATCACTCCTGCTATAAAGCTAACGACCTAGTTGAAACAGCAGTGGTGTAACATACGGTGTGCACTTTTCAACACAAAACTAAGGCTCCCACATGTCTCGAAATGTCTCGAAAAGGCGGGTTTGCTGCTTAGGCTCTAAAACTGACTAAAATTTAGTTAAGTATGGGGCCTAAATACTACTTTCACTAATGACCCACACTGCTCTGTTGCGCCACTGCAAAAAAGCATATTTGAGAGCCGCAAAGATAAAAGATAAAAGCAGTCTTCTCGTATACTTCAGCATTATATGAACTGAAGATAAATGAAGCTGTTAATCTCATAAGTAAAGTCATATAAATTCAATAACTACCACGTTACTATCGAATATGAAAGCACTAAACCCCTTTCGCGTAGTCATGATGCTAAGATGTCGCCTTCTCTTTTGCAGATATTCTGGCCCTCGCTGCCTCAAGCATGACAAGAGGTTCTTTTGTAACAGTTCCTTTGTATCTTTTTCCAACAAGTTCCACTTCGACTACGGTGCCAATATCCTGAAATATCGTCGGCAGGTAGGCATATGCAATACTCTTTTGGACCTGGTATCCATATGCGCCTGAAGTGGTGTTACCAACAACCTGAAAAGAGAAAATGACTTAATATTTTCTATCCAAGTGGTGCGATAGCTGAGCAGCAGTCTCCCCATTTATAAGTGCAAATTATAGTCACATCTGTGAATGCCATAAACAGAAATAAGGAAATTCGAAGAGATACACGTCTTTTTATATACGAGAGTGGTTTATGAGAAAGTAGTACTCAGCTGCTCAAAAAGTTAAGAAAGTTCAATACTGGATTTTTGAGACTTTAGAAATTTTTTTTGTATTTAAAATTCGATTTATTTGTATGCAAAATGTTATGTATGCAATGTTGGCTACTCTCTAACAGTTTAAATTCTATCATTTACTAAGATTTATCATCATTTCAAGTGTACATGGAACTTTTTCACATTGCACTTACATTTATGCGCAAAAAATTGGAACTCAAAAGCTTTTCCGAAGAAAATCTAAAGAAAGTTTTGATGCTGCAATCTTGAAAAAGTTAAGAAAGTTTCATTACTGGGCTGAAAACTCTGCCATAGAAAAACCTGCACCGTAATATTTTCTGTCCAAAAAGTAGAGGTTGAGAACCTATGGCTCGCGAGCCACACGTGGCTCTTTTCAAGACTGTACCTGGCTCTCTGGCTCGCATACAGATCTTAGCAGTGTTCTTCAAAGCATTGCAAAACAGCGAATACATCAAAAAAGGCCTTCCAAAGTTACCACTACTGTTGCATTCAGTTGTCTTATAGCCCGATTGGCCAAGTTAGTGTCGAATTAGAAGATTTTGTGGTCCCATCCTACACCAATGCCCAATTGTATGGCTCTCATAGAAATCCATATCTAAATATGAGGCTTCAGTGGCTCTCTCAGCCAAAAATGTTCCCGACCCCTCCTATAAACGCTATTACGCAAGTAAAAAATGAGATGGAAGCTTGTCTATAACACTTTTCATTATATTGTGGCCTAAGTTGTAGTATGCATAGACTTTCCAGTGTCTTTCTTTCAATATCCCCTGTATCGACATACTTGTATATGATATTTGCATAGCAAATTCCTAATAACATAATACTGTTTATCTGTTTGTAGTTGAAAGAAAGCCAGTCCTTGTCCAGCTGGATCAAATATTACCGTGGGATATGACCAGCTTCCTAAAATCTGTAAGCGTCTTCATTGCAAGCTATATCATTTGCCCTCCAAAAAGTTGCTGAGCTCACTCTACATGTAACAGCTGAGTGACTTAGGTTCCTTTTAAAATGACGTGGCATTCATTTTGCATGTGTTTTAATATGAAAATTTAAAGCTTCAATCAGGGCTGGAAAATTTCTGGTAGCGCCGGCAACGGCGCAGGAAATTTTCGCAGGAAATTTTAAACTGGTTAGCAGGAAATTTTTTCCAATAGAATTTTTGATGCACATCTCCGCTTTCTGTGAAACGTTTGTTCAGACGTCATTTATGAGCTTCAAAGCAATTATTCGAAGCGTGCTTTAATCTAATATATAATATGATCAGACAAAATTCAAGATTGCCTTTCATGGAGTAGACAAGAATAAACCGATATTTAAAGTTAAAATTTCGTTTTAGTAGTCAAATTTACCGTAGAAGTAGGGTCACGACGAAAAACGTTGTAATTCTTTTTAGTCGTGTAATGCGACATAACCAGGATGTAATTTAGACATACCCATACTAACAAGACATACAGTTTTAATTTAGACATATCCATACTAAGACAAACTAAAACGATTTTTTTTGCATTCTATTTAGTATGGATACGTTTAAATTGCACCCTGGCTAAGTCGCATTAAACAACTGAAAAGAATTATAATGTTTTTCGCCGTGGTCCTTCGTCTAAGGTGCATTATACAGCTACGATTTCCAAATGCTTCTCAAATTTACCGCTTAAAATCAATAAAATTACAATGGTAGCATGGGAGGAAAGAGGGGAGCTATAGCGCCTCCATGGGAATCCAACTTGCTCTAGTAATGTAGGTGCTACAAAGATTTTAGGTAAGATATTCGGCTGTTAAAATCATTTCATGGCTAAAAAACGCTATAAGTCCTCTCCTTGCATTGTCGTTAAAGATAAGGGAAAAAACCGTAAGGCAATCTCGTATTTATCTTATTGCAGGAAATTCAAGCTTCATAAGATTTCTCAGTGTGTGCATGGAAATAGCTTAATGTTTTTATTGCAGCAGATGCATTTTTTGGTAGGCTACCTTAAAGATTAAATGTGTCTTCCAAATACTTACTTTCAGTCCTACCCATGCTTCAAATGCCCTTTTTAATTGTTCAGAAGTAAACCCTACTCTTACTATTTGCAGATAAACAATTATCTGTACAATATCTGCTTCAATTTTGCATATAAATGGCCTTAATCTAAAATATCGGATGCCATACGTTTTTACAAGTACTAACTTTACCTTCAAAAATACCAAATTGTCAAATTAAGTTCTCTTTCATCTTGTCATACAGTACAAAGAATCAGTCTGAGCTTTAACGGAGTAAAAAACATCAATTACAGTGCTTCTAGTTGCAGGAAATTTTGCAATTTTTCCACAGGAAATTTTGAAAACTCATTTTTGGTGCCAGGAAGACAATTTTTTTTCAGGCACTGGCTTCAATTATTGATTGTAAACTCTACTGGATTATTCTTATATAACCACAAAAATTACCAAACTGATGAAACTCTGGCGATATAGTAAAACATGGTAGCCACACCTAATTATAGAGAAGTACATGATTGGCGCGGACGGAAACAGCAGTCCCGTAAACAGCTGAACTGGATTTGAGGGCATAGATGTAGATGCTTCGGCGCTCTTTTATGTTACACATCTATTCCAGTAGATCAAAAAGTATGCGCCAAACAAATCCTTTTTCATATTGATTTACGTCGGAAAATGGGGGTCTGGGGCTTACCCCCAGAAAATTTGTGACGTAACGCCCTCTACATCGTTGAAAAATGCCTTTTTGCAGAACAGAATCTAGCTGTCTTCATAAGAGTGATCTTCATACTAAGAAGGTGAAATTAATCCCTCTACCTGGTTTGATCGAATTTTGAAGAATTAAAACGATAAAGGAAAAGAAGCAAACACATTTCATCTCATGCCAGTAAATCAAGGAAGAGGCTTGTTTACCTCCAGATATCTGGCATAGGCTACATGGAATGCATTGAGGAAGTATTGATGGGGCAAACGTTCCCTCTCACCCAAAAGTGTCGTTATCTACACACCAGCACATTGGCAGGTAAATTGAAACGTTTATGTCTTGCTGTCTGAATAAGTTACAAATTGATATTGTTTGAAACAATTTTGCCAAGACTGAAAAAGGTTTATGTTTGTCACGCAACAAAATCAGGATCTCTAGACGCCATAAATGTGTGCTATGATGCTCCTAGATTCTAGAGTGGGTAGAAGTCAATTTAGAAATCATAAAAAAGTACAGTGTGGAAGGCTTCTATATACAACCTTGGGGAATTATTGGGGGCAATACCCCCTGCCCTCATCTCCTATTAGGTGGAGAAGCAAGGGGTTTGGGGGTGCAGCACCCAAGAAATTTTTAAAAACTTTGCCCTTTACTTTGGCTATAAATGCAACCAACGCCCTTTTTAGCGTCATAAAGGTACAAGAATACAGATAACGATGTAGTTACTTTATCTCACTACTTCGTGACAACAAAATAGTGCAAATTTTGCCGACAGAAATTGAAAATTTGGCTGATTTTCCAACATAATTTTTGGCTGGGGGGTGTGACACCTCCCACACCCCCGTAGGTACGGGCCTGCATTGGTACCCTAAGAATATGAAATAAAAAGCTGAAGGAAACCCTGAAAATTGAGTTATCATGAACCAATCAGCAAAAACTAGAGCAAAAGATGACATGACTATCCATTTGTGTATTGACTGGAAGGTCATTGCAATTGTCATTAAAAAGCATAGCTTATTTGTCTTGATGAAGAGATCTCAAACTATACGCTAGTATGCTATCTACGACAAGAAGAGTGCATAACATGTATTACACCTATGACGCAACGTGCAAATGTAACGTGACGAAACAAAACTGCGTACTCGCACACGGGCACATCATTATTGCTGACAAACAACACAACAGCAAATCACAAAATCCCAAAGTATACATGGAGTATTAAAAGATACAACGCTACCATACTGCACATCCCACATTGGATGAATTTCGTGACAGGAAATCTTAGAGGACAGTTAAACAACGTTCCATAAATTTGATACATAAAGGCAACTTGAGAGATGAAAGATGGGAAGGATGATGAATCCACTTTTCGAATAGTGGCAAATTACTCTATTCCAGAAAACAAGCTCAAATGTAACAAGGCCAGTTCTACAAATCAACTGAATCTTGATGATATCCTTACCCGTCCTTCATACCAAATTGTTTCATTCCCTTCAGCATCAATATTATCTGTATCCAGAGTTAAGCAAACCAATTTCTTATCAAGCATTTGCTTTCGCTTTTCAAGCAGTGCATCACGTCCAATAAAATTAGCACCCTACATGCAGAAAAATAGTACATCGGTTATTGACTGCTTCTTAGAAATGTCTTCCAATTCTTAGATCGGAATGGTTTGTAATACAAAGAGGCAAAATGGGAAAAGAAGAGAAGGCATACTCAAACATATAAAAATTACTAGCAGTGTTTTTCTGTACACTTTCAAGGCAAATTATCACACACAAACTAGCTGTGTTGAGCACATTGTCTTGTCCTATATATATATTCCATATTTATAGTAGAAATGCTACAACTAGATTCCATTTACCGACAGACAGAACTAGAGGAAAATTCCCACCAAAACATCACGTAACTATCAAAGATCCAAACTCAATAAACCGGTATGAAAATCTCCAGTAAACTGTTAATGGTCCTGATAGGCGTCAATTAGCACCAGCTGAAGCAAAATGCAAGTTACCTTGTCTAACTTGATAAAGAAATCCAGGCCAGCTTCGTATGGGCCGACATCAAGATTCATCTGAATCAAATAAACAGCAACGTAGATGAAAAATAAAAGCTGGATGATCGAACATTTGAAGAAAAGACATACAATCCAGTAGACTACTCAAACGGTATTGAAAGACAGTCTATAGCCAAAATCTCTTGCACAGAATTTCACATAAATATAAACTAAATATTAAAGAAAATAAAAAAGAAAACAGTTAGTTAGCACCTTTCAATAAATTTTTCTTTTATGAAACTACATGAGGACCATTACGTTTATGAACGTTGCCAACTGCTATTGGACTAAACTTAAAGATTTATACGTTCAATACTAGAGGTGGCACAGTTTGTTGTGTAAGGGAATGAAAGTATTGGACATTTTGCTAAACAGTAGAAATTTTGTCGAATCAAATATATACTTGGTAGGATCTAAATTTTGTCACCCAGAATGATCGTTTTAGAAAGACAAATGAAGAAAGCAAACCTCTGCACCCCACAATCGAAATCCTTTTTCAAGTCTCAATGAGTTGATTGCATATGATCCAACATGTCCGATGTCAAATTCTTTCCCAGCTTCAACCAATTCTTCATATAAATGAACTGAATCTTCGTTTTTGACGTAGAATTCCCAGCCTAACTCTCCTAAAAGAGAAAGCAGCATTCAGAATTGGAAAACACCAATAATAACTCTGAATATGTTGCTGCAAAGGACACCTACTGAAACTCAACAGTAGCTTGACCAGACAAGCAAGGATGCAGTGGAGGGTACCACGAAAAACGTGGTTAAGCTCCCTAAGATGCTTCGTCTTCACCGTTATGCTATCTACTGAGGCAAATCCTGGCGAAATCCCAATAGTTTTTGTAATGAAACGCTGTATTTCTGTGCTTCCTAAAACTTTTGGACTACGCCACTGACGAAAGATGATTTTCACAGTAATACATATATATCGCAATATTTCTACAAAGCGGAATAAAAAGCAATTTTAAACTAAACCAATGAAATTGAAAATGGAAAACAACAGCCTTGAAATTACTCAATTGTATAAAACTCCCTACGATACTTAATCAGATGACGTCCTCCAAATGATTGATAACAAAAATTAAAATTCTCCTTTTTTGAATTAGAAGAAATCTTTTCATCAATCATTTGAGTACAACCTTAAACTAGATTTTTTGTATAATCTTCCAAATTCAAGAAGTCAGGTCTATCATCCAATGTAAAAATTTCCAAGCGAACAAATTCAAAGGTTGCAAATTTTCTACGTTTAAAGAATATCGTTCAAAAATACTAAATAGTAAAAAATTGATGCAATTTTTTTTCTATCAACTTGAGCCTTCTCTGTTTCCAATAGGATGCAATTGCTAAGTTTGGCAGCAGAATGTCGCAAAAGGTAAGTAAGTAAGTAATGGTAGTTCCGTATACTTTCGTACGTAGGGGAGTGCCTTTTAGAGAGGACACTTATGCTAAGCCATCGGCATGTGAGGTAGGGTGGCCAGTTCCTTTCCTCGCCGCCTTTATCTCCCCAGTGTTCCCACTGGGTACCTATTCGCTGCTGGGTGAACAGTAAGCGAGCGTTCAGTCAGGGCATCGAGGCGGGCTCGAACCGTAGACCTTCCGCTTAGGAGGCATGCGCTCTAACCACGATGCTACCTCACTCATTGCAAAAGGTAATGCATATAATAACATTACAAAGAAATCACTGGGTATAAAACAAAACACACAAGCCACTACAATAGTAAATGACTAAAATATAAGATAATATAATGTAAAATATAGGCATTACTTTCTATATGCAAGAATATATGGAATATAAAAAGTAAACAGAATATGGGATGGTGAAGATAAACTGAAACGTTTTTGAAAGCGATGTGCAGTAGAAAAAACACATTACTGTTTGTTAGTACGTTAAATTAGAATCTGTGTAATGGATGAGCTAATTAAACTCTTCCTTAATAAATTCATTAGAACTTTACTTAATTAGCAACTCAATGGGCTATTTGCTCAAACTGCAAATAAACTCCACTTGCTAAAGCATTTTACGAGGTGACTCTATTTGCAGAGATAAACTTAGATGGCGGGTGAAACAGATAATCAAGCTGATTTAGTTTCGAAACTCGGTTTATTTGCAAATCGCAAACAAAGGGTTTTATTACAGACAAACCGAGATAAAAACATAAGTCTTCACCTGTATAGGAGACTCTTAAAGCCAAAACAGGGACTCCAGCTACCTTCATTTTCTTGCACTTCATAAATCTGAATCCTTTATTTGAAACATCCTCCGACGTCAATTTAGCCAAAACATTTCTTGACAATGGCCCTGCTATGGATATGCAAGCTACGTCATCAGTGGTATTTGTAACTTGGACATCGTTGAAACCTCTTGCATGATCTAACATCCACCTGGAAGAATTTGAAAGTTAGGTCATCAACTAAAAATAATTTTGTTGCTTAACTCACCTGGAGCTTTGAACATGTTCAGAGACAAAATGAGAGGACACCAGGTACGCGTAAGCCATAGGAAACTGCGGGATGCTGCTGGAAAGTTCCCTAATTGCACACGAATTGCAGTTTCATAGAAAGACTAAGCTAAACAATATGAAATGTTTTTGACCTGATATCGTGATACTCAGATCCACCTCCAGTTATGACAAAATAATGATCTGGTGACAGTTTGGAAATGGTCACTTCAGCATAAACACGCCCTTTCGGTGTTAGCATATGACTAACATTTACACCACCAACCTGCAATGAAAATAATGCAAAAATAAAGCAAAAATTAGCATTTGATAAACGAAAACATAGATAAACAAATGAAGAGATGGATGGATATGTGCATATAAATACATACATACAAATACATATAAATATTTATATGTATATATATATATATATATATATATATATATATATATA